>CM076573.1:899170966-899301127 GCA_034641835.2 Pinus albicaulis
TTCTTCACCCCTGTGATCATCACCCGATGCAATGAGTGCTAAGTGGATTATTCAAAAATCATGAGAAATTAGTCATTTATGACTACCTCTCATGAAAATGGTCATAGATGAATGAATTACTTAATGCAGTTGAATCCCAAAAAATGATATATAATAGAAATGGTGTTGTTGACGTATGAGTAGGACTCTTATGGAAAGTTATAGAAGCATGATAATCAATGCTAACCTACAAAACGAGTTATGGGTAGAAGCAGTATCTACTACTTCTATTTGGTAAACAAATGTAATATCCTATTTCGGGGATATCTCTGAAACACGGAAAAACTCCAACTAGAGATAGATTGGGAGGGAATTTACCGGATATGTCGCCTCTGAAAGAGAATGAGATTCGGAGGCTGCCTGGCCCTTTCTAGACTCTATTTAGGAGTGGAAGAAAAACACACCAAGTGGTATAGAACTATAGCGCTCAAACACAATAATAGAATTAGAAAGAGAATACATCAACTACGACAATTCAACCAGAAAACATATAGAGAAAATTCTGAGCCATTTTATTAATCTGAGAAATGCAATGAAGTAAAAGAGGCGATCTTGCACAATGCATGTGAGAAAACACTTTCAGAAAAGATGGGAAATGGCTGCTCTAAGAACTACGTCCCAGCTGCTAGAAAAAATTCCATGTAGCTGCTACTGCTGGAAACGAATGAATATTAGGGGCTAGTCCCCTTGTAGGAATGGGATGAAAATCAGCAAAACTCCTGTCCTCAACAACCTCGACAAGAACCACAAACCATTCCAAGAATGTTCAACCCTCGGAAACACAAGAAACTGCATCCCCCAGTGAATTATGCTGGCCTCCAAGGGACAACGCAGTAGCTGGATAGAAACAGCTAAAATACTGTCATAAAATCCGCCAAAAACCTCTGATGGAAAAGGATGACCCTCTGCTCGAAATCTCGGTGAAATCGTATGCAGAAACACCAATCTGAAGCTCCACCACAAGGGACTACATCCTCTCTCTTAGTGACTGCGCAGTAACTCTAAGCTTCAGCTCCGCAACAAACCCAAACAATGAAACAACACACAAAATATTGAAAAAAAAACCTTGCTCGAGTAGGCACTCAAAGTCCCCTGGGGCTAAGGGTGAGATTTCCGCATGGAGACACTCGGTGCACTAAACAGTGTTGCAGACAGGCTAAAAATCCAGCGTGCTAAGGAAGACCAAAGTCTCACTCCAAAATCAACAAATCCAGAATGATCCAAATGAGGAGGCTCCTCCATCTTTTATAGAATTAGTTTCCCTCCAAAACCAACATAGCCTCTCTCTCCTCCACATCCTATTACTTATCTACGCAGAAGCTTCTAGAGTGCACATAGGCCCTCCTCCTCTATGTGGTGTGTGGCCCCCCCTTGGCTCCGCCTTAAGTCACAACATTGTGCTACTAGGAAGGTGTTTTATTCCATCTAAGTGAGTTAGACCCTCTTTACTCACTTTTTATTTATTTACAAACCATAGACGACAAAACTATACAAAATTGAATATTCCAATTATCTTTCCCTAATTAGGAATATTACAGTCCCCCCCCGGAAAAATTTTTCTTGCCCTCAAGCAACTAAAGTGATGGATGCTGTAGAATCTCCTCGCTCTCCCAAGTGGCATCCTCATCCGACAAAAATTTCTTGTCCTCAAGCAATGCCTGAACAAGCCTCCTCTCTAGCTGATGCTTCCCACCGGCACTGCAAAATGTGCCTGGGTCCCAGATGTGCCACTGAACCTTCCCTGTCCTCTACATCACCCTGATATAAAGGGATCCCTCAGTGCCAGGATCCCAAACTGATCTCTCACGGTACCATCCAACCAACAATCCTCCCAGATCCCATCACCACCGTGCCCAATAATCGCCCAAGTCCCATGGCTCGGACTGTGCACTGCCTCTGGCTATGACTGATGCTCTAAGGGGTGAATACTATTACCCATGCTGTATTGTATCTGTGGTTGTGTAAGCTGTCCCATTAACTGTGTATCGACTCATCACCTCACTCCAATCCAAGTCCTGAATCAATCCCACGTTGATCCTGCTCTACTGATATCGGGATGGAGTGCTGCTAAAGAAATGATGACCTGTGCCCCCTTGCCAGCTGGCAATTGCAACATATTCTATGTCCAAGGGCCCCTGCTCCACTACACTTCCTACGAATAATACCGTACCATCAAGAGGGTACCAACTCATGATATCCCGCTAGTCCATCTTGGAATAAGAATCTGATGTAGCAACAAAAACTGCATATGGAACACACCTAAAGTGTTGCCGCCAGCCTGTAATCAACTCCCATTGTTCTTCCCTGTCTGCTAATGGAAGCTGCCTGTAGAAGGAAGCCTCTCTCTCTGTAATGGGCCAAAGTTGGCAAGGTATGCAGCAAGGTCAATCGATGTACTCCTGGAGAGTGCTACCCACTAAAAACACTGCAGCTCTGCTCACTGCGAGTACATATATCTGTGCCTCATCCCTGTGTCTACCCACAGATGGATGCTCCACCATATCCAACAATTCCTCCCACTCCTAATTAGGAATTTCATGCTCTCATTGTCTACTGGCCCCATGCAAAACAATCCCATCAACCTCCAAAACCTCCATAGGATATGGATCTGCAACTGTTGTCACCGTACTCGATGTCAGTGCATCTAACTGTCCCACCTCAATGGCTAACCCCAATGTTAGCCGCATATCCCTCATCGACTCAATGTGGGCGCCCATATGGCTCTCGCCCAAAGGAATATCATGCCTGATATGAATAGTGTCCTCCTCTGTTGACTCAGGCTCTATCACCTGCTGCTCTAGCTAAATCGTCACAAGTGATTCTTCACCCAAATTATCTCCGGCAGAGTCCCGTGACTGATCACCCAGGACATTATAATGCAGCTCCGGTCTACTATCACCATTTCTGCATGATTGCTCTCACTCCCCAAAAGCGACCTCAACTGATCCTATGGACTCATATGAAAAAGAGTCCTCATCCTGGCATACAGAAGGAATGCCCTCCTTTTCTACCTCCGCCACCTCATCTGCATTGAATATGCCATCCACGCTCTCGATAAAGTGTCGATACAATGTCTGGAGCTTAGACACATACTGGTATGCTAACTCTGCTATGCCCAGTATCCTCTGCTCATGCATGATCTCGACATGCCCTGAGGGAAAAGTGATGCACGTCTCCTTCATGACGTGCTCCCCAAGCGTAGGCTCAGCAATGACTGATGTGCCACCCCTCTAGAGGATCATCTCATTCCCCGACATGTGGCTGTCAACTAGCACACCAACCCAATGCCACTGCTGAGAAGTCTCTCCCCTAGTGTGCTGAGTGCCATCCAAATATCTTGGGTGAACCTCGCATACCCCGTTGCTCATGCTCAAAGTGCCCAAGGAAAATAACAAAATCGATTGTGCTCGTGGGTGATGTAGAAGAGGGTTAGGTGCGTGAGTCCCCAAAGATACCATCAAGTATTTCTCATTTGTCTCCCCCTCGATCCTGGGTGAAATACCCCCAAAGGTAAGCCCAGTGTCCCTGTCCATTATTCTCCCTGGAGGCAATGCTCTAAGACTCTGCTGTACAGCACCATACTCCCTCGCATACCACCGATCATCCATGTACTCCTCGACATGCCACTGCACACTGAGGCATACCCCTGCATACTGTTGGATACCCCAAGCTACTGTTGCACCACCCAGTACCGTCTCGTTCCCTGACTGCATCTAGGCATTGGTCACTCCTCGTGTGCTCTCAATGTGATGTAGGACAATCCTACTCCATAATGTAGTCCCACACACTACGGTACACCACCATGCAACTCCATGTCCACCGGTAGTCCATTGCTCAATGCTAGAGGCTCCCACAGATGCCTAGATGTGATGACCTAGAGCTGTGCCTCTAGATGTCGGACTACCCCCAATCCGTATCATCTTCTCCACCATCGCATCACTATACCAGCCAACGAATGGATCATCACTCCAAACCCTCCACGAGGGGTCCGAGAAGTGAATATCCCTATGTGTTGTAGTGTTACCACCACTGCTTGGCTCTGCTGCGTCCCATGTGCCTCACACAAAGGTGAAGAATCCTTGGCCCCATACAAGGTGCCATCTAGTGGCCTACCAATGCCACCTCCTCCGACAAGCTCCTGCTGAGGTATGTTGACCACCCCGTGATCCCGTGTATAAGTGGCATGCCAGGACAGCCTAGGGAGTCTGCCCATAAACTGGTTGGCCAATGGAGATGACCAAAACTCCCCTAGCGAATGTGCATGCTCTACTGCTAGGCCAATTATACCCTCCAAGACATAGTCAACTGACCTACCTGGGAAATGATAGGTGATCCTGCCTAGATCCTAATGCCAATCTGGGGTTCCTGTATTCCCAGCAAGAGGAAACTCCTACTGAACTATACTCGGGTCCACCACCATCTCCATAACCCACTCCACTGGGTACCAACTCAAAATCTCTCGCCATCCAACCTCAACATGTGGATGTTGTACCCTGTGCAACTCTGATCGTCTCATACCGCTATCCAAGTCAACGTATGAGATCTGACTAGGTGGCTCCACCTCTCTCTCTCCAATGGGAAGGGGTGACCCAACAATGCTGCTAGTCCCATCCATGCATGCCTGAAGGGAAATGATCTGACGCTCCAACATGCCCTCTGGTTGTACCATCAGGGAATCTAGTCATTCCCCAATGCGGGCCAACTTGGCCGCCAACTCGGCACAAGCCACTCTCATGCCCTCTAGCTCCTTCTCCTGCAACAAAATGGCCTCCCGTACTGATGTGGCCTTCCCTTTCAAAACTTGAAGGTCCGTCTGAATCCAATGATACCACTATCTGCGACCAACATCCAATACCTTTGTATTTCCTAGTGCCTCATCGAAGGTGGATACATCTCTTGAAACCTCCCCCATCTGTCGTGTGCTGCTACCACCCGACGACTCGGACACGACTCTTGTCATCACCTCAATGGATGGCTCTACTGGGGTAGGCTCTACCTTCTCCACTGTGATATCAACTGGTACAGTTAAGAAGGTCTCCAATGAGGGTGAGTCCTGTGTCACACTAGGTGTATCCTCAGACACCATGCAATCCTGTGTGCCCTCATCCTCCAAGTGTGAGGTAATTTTTTTGATGGTTTCCCCCTCCGATACTCAGTCAAGCTGGAAAGAGGTATCCAACTTCTCCACCCAAGCTTTTTCTGAACGCTTGGATGACCTGTCAAATGTCGGTAAATGGAGCCTGCCTACTATGCGATGTAAGCCCCCGTCATGTGAGTGCATGTTCCCACTGTGAAAGTTGCGGGGTTTGCTATCCCACTGGAGCTAAAAAAAAATCTATAAATGGAAGGGCATCTCTGAACTCCTGCCCATATGCCTGATACTCGGTGAAATAATCACCCATGTGGCAAGGCTGTAGCTCTTGCTGTGCTCCTGCCCCTGTGTCTGCACCTAGAAAAGTCGGTATAGTGGAATGCGTGGGTGTATGTGATGCCATATACTGAGTGGCATCATGCTCCAGCAAATGGTGGGATGTGCTTGATCCTTCGCCAATCTGGAAACCCCTTGGGGTTTCACGCTGTCTAGCCTCCATAGCAATGAATCTCTGCCCCATCACCTCAAACTGCCTTAACATATCCTGTACCGATTTGAGGAGAATTTCCCCAAATTTCTTCGCATCATCAACACCTATCATCGGCTTCTCCTTCTTTGTGTCTACATGTTCCTCATGAAACTTCACTGCTGCTCCAAGACTATACTGCTGCTTGAATTCGGCCTCCGATTTACCCACTGAAAACTACTCAGAAAGTTCCAGGAATTTGGGAAGGTGATCTTTGCCCAAAACCCAGAAAAACCTAGAAAGGGTTTCTTCTAATTCCAACCTTCAAAATCTAACCCTTTGTAGTTTGGCCCTCTTCCAATTTCGTTTTTTGGCACTGCAGCTGCTACTGTCAATTGTTGCTCTCCAAATTCTCGAAAAACCTCTGTATGGTCTCTTTCCCGATGTCATAGACCACGAGCTGAGCCAGAACTATGCTTTGATACCACTGTAATATCCCGTTTCGGGGATATCTCTAAAACACGGCAAAACCCCAACCAGAGATAGAATGGGAGGGAATTTACTGGATATGTCGCCTCTGAAAAAGAACGAGATCTGGAGGCTGCCTGGCCCTTTCCAGACTCTTTCTAGGAGTGGAAGACAAACACACCAAGTGGAATAGAACTATAGTGCTCAAACACAATAATAGAATTAGAAAGAGAATATAGCAACTACGACAACCACAAAAACCACAACAATTCAACCAGAAAACATATAGAGAAAACATGAGTCATTTTATTAATCTGAAAAATGAAATGAGGTACAAGAGGCGATCTTGCGCAAGGCAAGTGAGAAAACACTCTCAGAAAAGATGATAAATGGCTGCTCTAAGCACTACGTCCCAACTGCTGGAAAAAATGCCATGTAGCTGCTACTGCTGGAAGTGACTGAAGATTAGGGGCTGATCCCCTTGCCGGAATGGGATGAAAATCAGCAAACCTCCTCTCCTCAACAACCCCAACAAGAACCACAAACCATTCCAAGAATGGTCGACCCCTGAAAACACTAGAAACAGCCTCCCCCAGTGAACTATGCTGACCTCCAAGGGACAGCGCAGTAGCTCGATAGAAAAAGCTAAAATACTACTAGAAAATCTGCCAAAAACCTCCGACGGCAAAGACTGACCCTCTGCTCGAAATCCCGGTGAAATCTTCTATAGAAACACCAATCTGAAGCTCCGCCACAAGGGACTGCGTCCTCTCTCCCAGTGACTATGCAGTCTCTCTAAGCTTCAGCTCCGCAACAAACCCAAACAATGAAACGACACACAAAATACTGAAAAACAAACCTTGCCCAAGCAGGCACTCGAAGTCCCCCGGGTCGAAGGGTGAGATCTTTGCACGGAGACACTCGATGCACTAAACAGTGCTGCAGACAGGCTAAATAGCCAGTGTGCTAAGGAAGACCAAAGTCTCACTCCAAAATCAACAAATCCATAATGATCCAAATGAGGAGACTCGTCCATCTTTTATAGCATTGGTTTCCTTCCAAAACCAATGTAGCCTCTCTCTCCTCCACATCCTCATCCTTATCTACGCAGAAGCTTCTAGAGTGCACGTAGGCCCCCCTCCTCTACGTGGTGTGTGGCCCCCTCTTGGCTCCCCCTTAAGTCACAACATTGTGCTACTAGGAAGGTGTTTTATTCCATCTAAGTGAGTTATACCCTCTTTACTCACTTTTTATTTATTTACAAACCATAGACGGAAAAACTATACAAAATTCAATATTCCAATTAGCTTTCGCTAATTAGGAATATTACAGCAAATCACCTTAAGTTGCCATTAATTTTAAAATTCCTGAAGAATTTTGGTTGGGTCACTCTTGCGATTATTCACATTTAAGGTTTTTTGGATGTGATGCCTATGCCCTTATTCCAAAGAGTCAATGTTCAAAGTTACATCGAAAAGAAAAATGTTATGTCTTTGTTGGGTATGATTATGTGGTGAAAGGACACAAGCTATGGGATCCTTATTCATGTAAGATAGTCAATAGTACAAATGAAACATTTGATGAATCTTATCTTCTAAAACCATATGTTGTAAAAATTGAACGCGAACTTGTATCACTAAATAAAAAAATTCAGTTGGAGGCTAAACATTTTCCAGAAAGTCAAAAGGAAGGAGAGAATTCTAAATAAAAATATGAAGAAGATGTAAATGAAATTGAAGAAGTTCCTGAACCAATTGAGCAAGTAGTCACTCTAAGAGGGTATACAAGGGAAAGAGGAACACTAACAAAAGATATGAATATTTTTCTTCATTTATTGCATTAATTTTTTAAGATGGGGAACCTTCTTGTTATCAAGAAGCAATGGATGATGCATATAGTGAAAAATTGAAAAAGGATATGGATGAAGAAATGGATTCCTTAGCCAAGAACAAAATCGAGGATCTTGTATAACTTATTGAAGGGAGAAGTATTTTCAGATGAAAATGGGTCTTCAAATTGAATTGAAATGTGGATGGAAGTATCGAAAGGTATAAGGAAAATATGGTAGAAAAATATTATTCTCAAGTTGAAAGTACTGATTTTCATGATAATTTTTGACCAGTAGAAAAATTGTTTATATTCATACTATACTAGTCCTAATTGCATTAGTTGACTTTGAGTTAGAAAATTTAGATGTTAAAAAAACCTTTCCTAATGTTGATTTCGATTAAGAGATTTCTAAGGAACAACGAGGAGGTTTTGTACAAGTTTGCAACAAAATATTAGTTTGCAACCTTAATAAAACATTGTATGGCCGAAGGAAATCTCCCAAGGAGTGGAACATGAAGTTTGACTCATTCATGGTGAGCCAGAATTTTACTATAAATGAGTATGATCATTGTGTATACTTTAAGAGTTTCAGTGACATATTCATTATCTTGGTTTTGTATGTTGAGGATATTCTTATCACAAGAAAAAACATGGAAGAGATCAATATTATAAAGGCTCGACTCTCTAGGATGTTTGATATGAAGGATCTTGGAGCAGAAAAACATATATGTGTTATGGAGACACACAGAGGCAGGGAAAATAGTAATATTTAGTTATCAAAACAAAATTATGTGGAGAAAGTACTTGAAAAGTGCGGCATTAATAATGTCAAACCTGCTAATGTTCCATTACCATCCCATTATAATATTTTTCTTGTTTTGAGTCCTAGAATTGATGGAGAAAAGAAGTATATGTATCGTGTACAATATTAAAATGTGGTAAGAAACTTAATGTATGCGATGGTATTTGCAGGATCTAACATTTGACATGCATTTGGAGTTGTCAATAGGTTCATGGAAAATCCAGGAGAAGAACATTGGCGAGAAGTGAAATGGGTGCTTCGGTATTTAAGATGCACAAGTAACCATTGTATCATATTTAATGGTTGTGAGGGTTCAATCTATGGATGTGTGGATGTTGATTATGTATGGGATTTGGACAAAAGGAGATATACTACAAGATATGTTCTTACTCTCAGAGGTGAAGAAATTAGCTAGATGTCAAAGCTTTAAGAAATTGTTTCTTTGTCCACTACTAAAAAAGAGTATATATCTTCTTCATATGCATGTAAAGAGGCAATATGGTTGAAATTTCTACTTGATGAGATTGGAAGGATGAAGGAGAAAGTGAATATGTTATGTGATAGTCAGAGTGCTATTTATTTTCCTACAAATCCATCTTATCACAAAAATACCAAGCACATTGATGTAAGGTACCATAGTTTCAGACATGTGATCGATGGTGGAAACGTAGCTCTCAAGAAGGTCCATACACAAGAGAATCGTGCATACATGTCCATGAAGCGAGTATCATTAGAGAAGTTTTGATGGTGTTTCAATTATTTTGGCTTGTAGAAGAGATGATAAATGGGCATGGGAAATTGATTAAGAAAACTGTTGTGAAGGTGGAGATTGTTGAAAAATGACAACAATTAATGTAAATGATATAATAATCTGGGTAAATATGTTTAACCATTTGGTCAATTTTTATAATGAAAATAAGTTATGTAATGAAGTAGCCCATATTAATTGGTGATTTCAGGAAAGTCTTGTAACCTGGAGGAACATTATTGACCAATAATATTTCCAATCCCTTGCCCCGTGGAGGTTTTCTTGACACACTGTCAAGGTTTTACGACACAATTTTTTTGTGTTAGTTTGTTTGTGATTCAGTTTCCTATTTTTTTCACGTTTTTTCTTCATTGAATGTTAATAATACCAACATATTTTTGTTACTATGTTGTTATAAAGAACTCTATTTTGGATGGTCTTTAACTCTTTAAGACAACCAATAGACCTGGTTTTCTACGGGCAGGTTGAGGTTAGAAGTTGTATATTTCTATAACCTGTAGTTTGTTTTTATGGGCAGAAAATAGGAAGGCACTACCAAGTTTATAAAAAAAAAAATCTATCCTTGGATTTCCCTCCACCTTTGTTTCTTCTCTTGATATTAGTGTTTTTTGGGATTTTCCCTTCCCATGATGTAATTATTATTTTTCATTATAATCACTATATATCCAAGAATAACCATTTGCATAAGAACTCAATACTTTTCCTATAAGGTAAACACATTAATAGCTCAAATCGAAGAAGCTTTTGTAAATGGTGTTTTCAAATTTAGTTTTTCTAGTTTATTTTGGTGGAAACTCCACAAGCTTTGATATTATGTCAATGTGTGCCACAAGGAACTACCATGATCTTTTTTTGAATAAATTATTGAAAATAAGTCAAATATCTTGTAAAAAACGGGCACAAAATCAAAGGAAAGGGAAGAAGAGATTCTTCAAGAGTTATAAGGGAAATATTAAAAATTTAGTGGGGTGAGGAAAATGTTCTAAAATTGATATTTTTAAACAAATTTATAAACACTAAAAATAAAACTTTTTTATTTGATATAGATAAAAGAACTTTCGGATTAATCACATCATTAGGATTAGGTTGACGTTTCGAACCAGCTAATGTGGTTCATCGTCAAGACAAGATTCACCACCTTGTCCTATAGATCAACCACATTAGCTGGTTCAAAACATCTTAATCCGAGAGTCTTAAATCTAACATTTTTTATTTCATCTTAAAAAGTTATAGAAATTATTTAAATATATATATATATATATATATATATATGTGAGAGAATTAAAAATATTTAAATAAACAACTAAAATTTATAATATTGTCCAAATGATATGAATGGGTTCCACAAGTGTCCACTTGAAACTTTCAACAAAATAAATTCTAACATAATTTTTTTACAAATAAATATAAAAAATTTGAACAAAATAATTTCCAAAATAAAATACTTTAACAAAATAAAATAAAAAATAAAAATAAATCATTTTACCGCCTAAGATTATCTAGCAAACCTCTCTCAATTCTAGATTTCCTCCTATTGTAATAAGTATGAATCGGAGTGAATAAGTATTTCACCAGGTTTCCTCTTCTCTAGAAAGAAGGGGGATGAATAAGTGAGCCAAAGAAATGTATGCTTGATGTTAATTTCTTCCTGTACAAGATTCTATTTTGCATCTGTAAGTTTATAATATATGTAATAGTATCTATATAGGTAAATTGATATTTCTGCCAATAAAAACATGAATTTCATGCATACACAACTTCAAACCTACGTGCCATTTACAAAGGAGATCAACAATTAAGTAGGTCATGAATAACTCCGTATTTCTAAATTCGTAAGTGATTCGTTATGTAGTGAATGAAACACATTGCAAAAGTGAGTAAACTATGCCGAAAGGAGAAGATGGTGAAAACACTAACATGTGGGGGCGTGACGATGCAGAGTGAGGCTATGAAAAGAGATTATGTTGCACATAGTTTTACTGAAGAGTCCCTTTGTAGGTTGGAATCATCGTCGTCTTTGGAAAACATGCACGTATATTACCACGCTGAATGGAAGGTGGTGTCAAGTCACATAACGGTGCCCATTCTCCACTGTGTGGAAGATAATTTTGCACTCTAGTATGAGCATAAGTGGCTAAGCATATAAAAGTATAGTAAACAATTCACAGTCATAAATATATAGGAAATCGTTTCTTAATACATTTGTATCTCCTAAAAAAAATCACAAAACGGTGTTGAACCTCAAAACTATATTTTAATCAATAATAATTTGGAAAATAAGTATATAAATAAATAAAATTTGAAAAACAACATTTTCATTTATAATAATAATAATTTTAAAGAAAAATTAAAAAGATATAGAATATATTAAAAAAAAAAATTACTGCACTTGTTTCTTATTAGTGACTAACAATTATTTTAGAAAATGTTTTAGGAAAGAGTTATAAGAAAATGAGATTTTAAGCACAGGAAAGCTATCTAAGATATGTGGACATTTATATCTTAACTTATTGCAATCCAATTTTAAAAATTATTTAGTTATTACTCGTTTAATTTTAAAAAGTAATTTGATATATTTAATTTATATTTTTCAAAATAATTTATATTATATAAATAATAATTAAATTAAAACATAATAATTAATAAAATATTCTTAAAATATAAAATAATTATTTTAAATAATATCAAATTGAATTTCACATTAACCATTTTTATTTCATCTTATTTAGTTAATTTATAATTTTGATTGTTTTTTACAAAATATTTTAATATGAAATTCTAATCTATCTATTTTACAATAGCAGATATTTATTTATTTCCAATTAGTATTTTCATTTCCATATTTATCGATAGGTAATTTTATTCTTATTGATATGATAGTATGTTCATTTCCAGATTTATTTACAAGTAATTTTATTTTTATGGTTATTGATATGATATTTAAAGGGAAATTTTATTAGTCAAATTATTGTTTTAATATATTTATTGTAAATGAATATTTATTATATTAGTTTTTAGGGGAGTATTTTATTTAATAAACAGTAAATATATTGTTTTAATAAAAGATATTTCTTTTGACTATAAATTAGAATAAATTAGAAAAATTTTAATATATTTAATTAAAATATATTTGTTATGTTTTGGTTTTTGTTTATGATCATCATTATTTTTCATGGCATCTTGAATTTTAAGTTGTTAGTACCACTCCAGTGGGTATTAACCAGGGTAGAAATCATAATTACAGGAGAATATTCATTTTTTAACAAAAGTATACCACAATAGCATGATCAGATGAAGAGAAAAACCCTAATAACATGAATTTCCTTATAATTGCAAAGCTTGGCTCTAAGGAAATATGCGTGCAACTGATGTGAAAGAGGGAGAGGATATTCATTAACCTAATTACCGGGTAAGAAATACCACCATCGGATTCAGCAAACAAATCTTGCATGATTATAGGAAGAGAAAAACCCTAGTAACATGAATTTCCTTATAATTGGAGATTTGGCTCTCAGGAACTAGGTGTGAAACTGATGTAGGTGAAGGAGGAGGGAGAGAATATTCGTTATCCTAATTACTGGGTAACAAAAACCCACCATCGGATTCACGATACAAATCTTCATTGTCCACATTCTTCCGGCAAATGATCAGGGATGGCCTGCCTTCAAATTTTCCAAGCCATGTGATCTCTGTCACATGAAGGGTAAGACAGCTAGAACCACCTTAGTAATGACACAATTACACTCTGGAAAAAGCGCTAACATAACATAAATCACTCATAAATCAAAGTCCAAAAGCATAGTGTATGCAAATTGCTGCATTGTCTCACACACATAACCTTAAATAACAAAAAAGAGAGTACCATAACAACTCTAATTACGTTATTCAGCGTTTACGCAATTTAAAGAAATGAAAAGATTATAATGCTAACTACGCTTATAAACATACAACATTGTATAACTTGATTTCATTAAAACTGGCATCCGTAATTCATTTATTTGTATCTTGTAAATTCACGGTCAATAATAAAGGTACGCATGCATAGCTTTTCATATCACGATTGGAGTTGGACTTGTATTAAAACTATACTTAGAGTTGAATTCTCTTTCATCATTCTTATCTTGTAATTAACCCTGTACCCTTACATGATTTGGAATATATATATACAATTAATTTTCTTGGAACTTGTCGTGGGGACAACTGGTGTGCACATGTCCCTGTTCTAATCTATTGGCTTTAAACTTAGTGGATCGATGATTCAGATGAAGAATGGGGAAGTTAGGGTAACTACCCATGTCACTGATTCTAACATTATTTCATTTAGCTGTCACTTGGAGGTGAGGTCCGCCGCTCTGCAACAATGTTTTTTCGCCATGGAGGTAAACTTCTATCTCGGACCTTGAATAGTCTATTAATGAAAGAAAATGAAGCTGCTATGAAGTTTTTCCATGGTAGAATTTCTCTGTTTATCTCCTACATTTTTGGTTATGTTCGCTGCTTGGGTCTTCTCTGCCCGGGTATCGCTCCTACTCCCAGCTTGATGATCTTACACTATCACAACATTTTTATGTCAGGCCTTCGCCTCCTCATACTTATTCATATTATTTAATACAATCATATTTTAAACTTGATTTCATTAAAGGGTTTACATATATGTTTCCATTCTTTGTGAGTTTTTTTCCAATTTTAACCTTCGATTGTTTTTCAGGGTTTTTGGGATACGATTGCCCTCCCGCTTCTCTTCGGCATGCCGAACGAAAAACTCAACCTTCAGCTTCAGCTTCCGACAGTGAAGTCTCCATTTTATAGAGGGTAAATACCAACTTTCCTTGTTTTTATGCCGCGAGAGCTAGATTTAGTTTCTTGTTTACGATATTGACTGTAAGAACTTAATTTAATCCTTAAAATTACTTTTTCCATCTTGGCTTGATAGGTTTACAGTGAGGAAAGAACCTTTTCCTCGTTCTTCCCTTCTTCCAATGTCGAGGACTATAACCTACCTGTTACAGATTTGGTTATTTTGAATATTTTTTGTATTTCATTGAATCTGTGCTTCTTTCATCTCAGGATTGTGTCCTTTGTTTACACAGGGCAGCGTTCGGGTTTTTTTTCAAGTTATTCAAACAAATCTCCTTCCAAGACCCTTATGAGCTGTTACAAGATTTTAGTCTTTGTTAATCTTTTAGTCGTTCTGGGGTTTAACTATACCTGTTATCATTTAGAGAACTTATTTGTATTAAGGCCTCTTGATTTTTCTTTTAAATACAATACTGGGTATTATTCACACAATCATGAGTTAAGTATTTTATATCTATATTAGTTTGGACAGAACAACAACTTTTTCGATAAACTGTACAGTCTCCTTATTTTAATAAAGGCAGAGTGTTCGTGTTTTTAGTTATGAGTATTTTTCATTGGAATTTCAATTGTGTTCAATAGTTGTAGTTAGCTATGCAACATTACCAATTTAGGTTTTCCTTCTTTCCTATAGTTACTTTTATTTAATTATCCTCCGGCAATATTTGTATTATGCATCCTGTGTATATTCTTATGATTAATACCCAGGAGACCCTAGACTCAACCCTAATACCTCGGGGTTTTGTCCTAAACTCCTGGGTCTGTTTTTGATATGTTTTTCACATTTACTTAGGGTTTAAAACTTGAGATGTTAGTTTTCCTGCAACAAGCCTATATGTTCTGTTGCCTCTGAATTTTCCTTTTCTTAAAAAAAGAGGATGTATTTATACTTTGCAGACAAAACCAATAATTTCCACCCATATCATTCATACAGTAAAATGTTTATTTTTTGGATTTACAGTACTCTTTTTGGTATTATGTATAGTTTATTTTTTTCATTACACATTTCTGCCATGTAGACCAAGATACTATAATCCATATATTTTCATTTCCATATATTATCACCTTTAACTCTAAGTATGTTCAATACTTACATTTCCAATTTCACAGAGACATTCAAACAGAAGTAAATACTTACGTGCTTCCTGTATGCGATTAACTATTGTTTCCTCCCAACCTTGAGGGAGGTAATCACATTCTCTTCTCCCCAAGCTCCACACCAGGTCTTCGGGTAGTAGGAAGATTTATCAAGTTAAGCCTCACGACTGCTGTCTAGCTTATACTTCTCTTGGGCTGTTAGAGCTCCACTGGTTCCTACTAGCTTTGGACTACTCTATTTTGAATATTCATAATTGCAACACATCTCTTCTTTTTCTGCAGAACCCCTTGCCCTTCTCTAGATTTTATATTTATTCCCATGGGAAGGGTAACTGTTATAAATTTCCTTACCCTTTCTACCATGGTTCTTGAAAATTATTTTTACAATTCAATTAGGTCACTATTCATAATAATCACTCATATTATTTATTTACTTTTTCCAAAAAGATACAGTTTTCAGAATTTTCAGTACTACTAACGAATAGTCATATTCGTTTCATAATTCAAATGTTTTAAAATAAAATAACCATAGTCAGGAAATAAATCAAGGTGTTACAACTTTCCCCGCTTGAGACATACATCGTCCACGGTGTTGTTTTCTTCATAAGAACAATTCAGGATAACTATCTCGAACATAATTTACATCCTCCCAAGTAGCCTCCTCTGGGAAAAAGTTCTTCCATTGCACCTTAACCTGGGGGATTAATTACTTCGGGAGCATTATTTCTCTCTGATCGAAGATACAAAATGGTTCTACTAGGAATTCTCTCTCCAGATCTTCGTGCAATCAACATATTCACAATTAGTTGAAATGAGTCTTCTCTCTTACTGTAAATCAAAATGTAAACAAAACTTACGTGTACTCTTTGCTAGTGTATCACATGTTTAGGGTCATGTATGTATGGTTTTAAAAAAGATACATGAAACACGTTATGCACCAAAATATTACTAGGTAGGGTCAACTCATAAACGACCGGTCCTATCTGTTCCAAGATCTGGAATGGCCCACAGTTTCTGGGTACCAACTTGGCACAAGAATTCCACCTCAAGGTGCTTTTCTTGAGTTTAATTATCACCTACAAGTGATCACCTACTTCAAATTCCCGGAAATTCCTATTCCAATCGACGTATACCTTTTTCCTCTCTTAAGATGCTTTCAAATTCTATCTAATATTTTACTCTTCCCATTCCATTTCCTCCAACATAGCTGGCCCCAACATCAACCTGGTTTTTGGACTACTCCAATTCATCGGAATCCGACATTGTCTCCCATACAATGCTTCGAATGCACTCATCTTAAGGGATCCTTGATACCCATTATTATATGAGAATTCAACCAGATATATGTATTATTCTCATTTTGTCGGTTGCTCGATCACATACATGTGCAACAAGTCTTCACATATTTGATTCAACATATGAGTTTGTCCATCGATTTAAGGGTGGTCAACAGTTCTGAATTAGATTTGAGTTCCCAGACCCGTAAACAATGCCTTTCAAAAGGCCGATGTAAAATTCACGTCTCTGTCGAAGATGAAAACCCTTAGAATACCATGTATCCTAAATACTTATTTAGGAAGACGTCAACTATTTGTATGCTCTTTTAAGTTTACTACACTAGTATGAAATGGACCACCTTACTAAGCCTATCCACCACCACCATTATTGAATCATTGTGTCTTTAACTTCTTGGTAATCTGGTGATGAAATCGAGGGAGATAACTTCCCATTTCCACTCCGGTACAAGAATAGGCTATAGTAATACGACTGGGTGTTGGTGCTCTACTTTAAATTGCTAAAATTATAAACATTTGGCTAAATACTCAACAATATTTATGCGCATTCTAGGCCAAAAATAATATTTTCTAATTGTCGTCAAAATCTTTTGATATCCAGGATGTCTCGCATAAGAACTCTGATGATATTCATCCAATATTAATTCTCTTAAACTCATCTGATTTGGAATACATAACTTTTTATGGAAAGTTATAAGTTGTTCATTATTAATTTCATAATTTGATGTCTTACCTTGCTCCATACCCTCCTTTGTCTGCTGCCAAAGGATCTGATACTCAGGGTCCCTTTTTTCTGCTTCCATTATTTGCACCTGGAACTTAGATTTTGCCTTATTAACATATAGCTCATATCTGCCATGAAATTTTCGGCTTAATGCATCAAAAACTCGGTTTTCCTTTCCCTTCACATATTGAATATCAAAATCAAACTCGCATAGGAATGCATTCCATCTTGCTTGGTGGGCATTTAAATCTGATTGTTTGAAATAGCTGGTCAAACTACTATGTCCAGTTTTGAATATAAAATTTTTCCTAGCAAATAGTGCATCCAAGTTCGAAGGGCATGTACTAGGTTGTTAAATCTAAATAATAAGAAAAATACATTTGTTCATGATCCTTCAACTTTATGGATTCGTATGCTATAACCTTACCTTCCTAAGTTAATACAGCCCCCACTCCTTTGCAAGCATTCGTGCAGACCTCAAAATTTTCACTACGGTCTGCTACTTTTAATACAGGAGTAGTAGTTAACAATATTTTTAGTTGTTCAAAACTATTTTCACATTCTACAGTGCACTTAAACACTTGCCCATTCCACTGCAAGGAAGTAATAGGGAAGGATATTTTAGAAAAGCTTTCAATAAATCGTCAATAGTAACTAGCTAGGCCCATGAATGATTGTATGTCAGTCATGTTCTTGGGAACTATCCATTCCATAATTTTTTTAATGTTTTAGGATCCACAACAATTCCTTCAACATATATTACATGGCTTAGATACTGGATCTTCTCTTTATAAAAGTCACATTTATTGAACTTGGCGTAGAGTTGGTATTCTCGTAGCATCTTCAGTACCAAACGCAAGTGTTCTTTGTGTTCTTCAACACTTTTAAAATAAATTAGAATATCATCAATAAAAATTAAAATAAATTTATCCAGAAATGGGTGAAAGATTCCATGAATCAAGGTCATGAAAGTGGCTAGAGTGTTAGTTAATCCAAAATGTAGCACCACAAAGTCGTAATGTTTGTACCTAGTACGGAAGGTTGTTTTGGATATATCTTCATCTATAATTATGATCCAATGATACCCAGACCTCAAGTCGATCTTGGAAAACATTTTTTCTCCTTTCACTTGATCAAAAATATCATCAGTTCGGGGCAGTGGATATTTATTCTTGAAAATTATCTTATTTAACTGTTGGTAGTTTATACACATCCACATCATTCCATATTTCTTCTAAAAAAATAGTACTGGTGAACCCTAAGTGGACACACTTGGCCTGAGATACCCTTTATCCAACAATTCTTGCAACTGCATTTTTAGTTCTGTCAATCCAGGCACACTGATTCTGTATGGTTCTCTTAATACAAGTGCTTCTCCTGGTATTAATTCTATAGTGAAATCAATATCTCACCTCAGAGGTAATCCTGATATACTTTTAGGGAATACATCTCTGAATTCTTGTACAACCGATATATTTTCCATCATTAAAGTCTTGTCTTTAGAGTTTGTGAATCCCACCTGAATTGCATATAGGTGGCATCCTTTTATAATACATTTTCTCAACTCGGGTGCAATAATGGGGTGCAGTTGTTGTGGTTTCTTGATTCCTTGTAATTCTTGATGAGTTGTATTTTTTTCCTTGAAATGGATTTTTTTTTCTTTATAATCTACTAGGGACTAGTGTCTTTCCAACCAGTCCATTCCTAGTAAAATTTCATGCGAGCCCAAAGGAAGGATATTTAGTTCTACAGTTATTTTTTGGGTTGTTATATCTAATACACAATTTGACACTTTGGTATTAAATCATATTTTTTCTCCCGTAGCTAACTGTACTAGCCATGGGTCTTTAAATTTCTGGCTTTATAGGTTACATTTTCCAACAACTCGGGGGTTTATGTAACTTAAACTAGCACCAAGATACACTAAAATAGAAACAATTTGAGTCTGTAAATTACCTTCCAATTCTATCATAGTTGGCTGGAAATCTGCTTGCCGATCTTCTAGCGCAAAATTAATCCATTGTATATTTCGAGCAACCTCCCCCACCGTGAATGCTTGTTACAGGTTAGTTGTTACTTCATTCTTTCTGCGATGTGGGTAGTTCTTAAGTAGTGTACCTTGCCACAACCCCAACATTGCAATGGTGGTATCTGAGTTTGACCAAAGTTTGGTCTACTAGATGCCTCATTTGGCCTTTCTTCAACTGTCCATTTGGGCCTTTGCATATTTTTCCTAAATTTCTTATTTGCTGAATTATTTGCCGCATTTTTGTAATTTCCTGCTCTAGTATTTTTAAAATTTGAGGATCTTTTTTGTACTTTCTTATTTGACCAGTTCCTGCCAAGTTCACCCTTTGATTTATGCTGATGATAACACATCCTTGCCTTCCTGATTGCTTCATCCATCGTCTTCGGATTTACAAATTCTATATATTGCTTCATGTGAGTAGGAAGGCTACTCAAGAATCATTGCACCTTGGCTTTCTCTTCTCTCAAGTAGGGTACATATCTTAATAGTGAAGTAAAATTAGTACTGAACTCATCCATAGATAATTGACACAACTTTAAATCATTAAATTCTCGAGATTTTTCATCATAGAATCATTTTGTTAAATATTTTTCCTTAAAGTACTACTGAAATTCATCCCAGGTCACATTCTGATCCTCGATCCCAGACTCATTTTTCACTTCTTCCCACCATAACGTAGCCTTCTCTCATAATTGATAAATTTCTAGATGGGCTTTGAGTTTACTATTATAATCGTAGACCTGGAAATACTTGTTCATATTTTTTATACAGGCTTCTACTATTTCCTCAGCTTCTCGGTCAAAAGTGGGAGGCTTAATTTTCTGAAATTCGCCTTGTAATTGTATTTTTTTTTTCTTCAGTTCCTATTGATTTGACACATTTCTTGATCTCACTTCGTTATAAATTCCGACTTTATTTCTTCATTTAGTATGACTTACGGTTGGGTCATCATGAGACTGTTTCTATTGTTATACTTCAACCTGAGTGTCCCTATCGGGGCTAGGCTATGCAGTGGGAGGAATTTTCTTATCTTAAAGAATCTTAAGTATCCTTTCTTGCTCCCTCATTAGTCTTTCATTATCCCCTCAGACATGTATCATCTCTGCTTGAAGTTATTGGATTGTTTCCAAAAATCTAGTGGTTTGTCTTTGTTGCTCTTCCAGCAATCTGCTGGTTTGTTGGTGCTGGTCCACAGTTAGCTGAACCCACATTTCAGGAACTTCCCCCGTCATTCTAGGTGTCTGATGACTAGATACCCTCCTCATCAAAGAAAATTTTGTATCATCACTGGTCACTTTTTACAATTAAGCAAAGGTTAAGAAACACCAGAGTTAACTTTGGTGGTCCAACTCTCCGAGTGTTTAACCTTGCTTTGATACCAATTGTGACATACACACATAACCTTATATATATATATAGATTACCATAACAACTCTAATTACATTATTCAACATTTATGAAATTTAAATAAATGAAAACATTATTTTGCTAACTCCTCTTACAAAAATATTGCATTGTATAACCGAAGTTCATTAAAACTGGCATCTGCAATTCGTTGATTCGTATCTTGTAAATTCACTGTCAATAATAAAGGTACTTATCATAGTTTTTCCTATCACAATTGGAGTTAGATTTGTATTAAAACTGTACTTAGAATTGAATTCTATTTCATCGTTGTTATCTCGTAATTAACCTTGTACCCTTACGTGATTTGGAATATATATATATATATATATATATATATATATATATATATATATATATATATATATAGACAATTTATTTCTTGGTAATTATCGAGGGGACAGCGGGTGTGAACTTGTCCTTGTTCTAATCCGTTGGATTTAACCCTAGCAGATTGACGGTCCAGATGCAGAATGGGGAAGTTAGGGTAACTACCACTGTCCTCGATCCTCACATCATTTCATTTCACTGCCACCGGGAGGTGAGGCCCACCACTCTACAACAATGCATTTTCTTCATGGAGTTAAACTTCTGTCTCAACCCTTGAATAGTCTGTTAACGAAAGAAAATCACAGTCCTATGAAGTTTTTCCATGGTATAATTTTCTTTGTTTATCTCCTAGCTTTTTTGTTACATTTTCTTCTTGGGTATTCTATGCTTGGCTATCACTCCTACTCCCAGCAGGATGATGTTACACTGTCACAAAATTTTTATGTTGGGCCTTCGACTCCTCATACTTATTCATATTGTTTAATACAAGAATTTTTAAACTTTATTCCATTAAAGGGTTTACATCTCTGTTTCCATTCTTTGTGAGTGTTTTTCTAGTTTTATTCTCTGGTTGTTTTTTAGGGTTTTTGTGTTATGATTTCCCTCTCGCTTCTCTTCAGCCTACCGACAACAAATCTCAAACTTCATCTTCCGCTTTCGAAAGTGAAGTATCTGTTTTATTGAGGGTAAATACATACTTTCCTTGTCTTTATGTTGTGAGAGCTCTATTTAGTTTCATTTTTACAATATTGACTGTAAGAACTTAATTTAATCCTTAAAATTACTATTTACGTCGTGATTTGATAGGTTTGGAGCGAGGAAAGAACCTATTCCTCTTTCTACCCTTCTTCTGATATCCTGGACTACAACCTACAGGTTAAAAATTTGGTTATTTTGAATATTTTTTGTATTTCATTAAATCTGTGCTTCTTTCCTCTGAGGACTGTGTACTCTATTTACACAGGGTGGCGTTCTAGTGTTTGTTTAAGCTATTCAAACAAATCTTCTTCTGACACTCTTACGAGCTCTTAAAATATTTTAGTCTTTGTTAGTCTTTTAGTCATTCTGGGGTTTAACTATACCTGTTATCGTTTAGAGCACTATTTGTATTAAGGCCTCTCGATTTTTCTTTTAAATACAGTACTGGGTATTATTCACACAATAACTGGTTACATTTTGTATATCTATCTTAGTTTCGACATATGAGCAACTTTATTCGATAGATTGTATATTCTCCTTATTTTAATAAGAGTCAAAGTGTTCGAGTTTTCTATTATGAGTATTTTTCATTGAATTTTCAATGGTGTTCAATAGTTGTAGTTAGCTATCAAACATTACATGTTTAATGTTTTATTTCTTTCCTATAGTTACTTTTATTTAAATCTCTTCCATAAATATTTGTATTATGAATCCTCTGTATATTCTTATGATTAATAACGAGGAGACCCTAGACTCAACCGTGATACCCCAAGGTTCTGTCATAAACTCTTGATTCTATCTTTGATATTTTTTTCCTATTTACTGAGGGTTCAAAACTCGAGATGATGTTTTTGTTGCAACAAGTATATATGTTATGTTACCTATGAAATTTTCTTTTATTCAAAAAAAAAGGATGTATCTATACTTTTCATACAAAACCAATAATTTCCACCCTCATCATTCATATATTAAAGTGTTTATTATAGAATTTAGAGTATTGTTTTTGGTATTATGTATAGTTTCTTCTTTTTTCCATTACACATTTATGCATTCAGACCAAGATACTGTCCAGATATTATCACCTTTAACTGTAAGTATGTTCAATACTTACATTTCCATTTTCACACAGATTTTGAAACACAAGTAAACACTTAACTCTAGCCTATAAGCACTTAATTTTTGTTTCCTCCCAACCTTGAGAGAGTCAATCATATCCTCTTCTCCCCCGATTTATCAAGTTAAGCCTTAGGACTGTTGTCCAGCTTATACATTTATTTTGTTCTTAGAGCTCCATTGGCTCCTACTAGCTCTGGACAGCTCTAGTTGAAAGAATCATAATTGCAACCCATCTCTTCCTTTTAGGCACATCCCCTTCCCCTTCTCTGGATTTTCTACTCATTCCCTTGGAGAAGGTAAGTGTCAGAACTACCTTTACTCTTTTTACCATAGTTCTTGGAAATTAATTTTACTATTCAGTTAAGTCACTATTCAAAATAATCACTCATATTATTTATTTATTTTTTCAAAAAAGATAAAGTTTTCAGTCTTTTGAGTCTTACTAACGGATAACCATATTCTTTTAGTAAGTCAAATGTTAAAAAAAAACCATAATCAAGAAATAAATTAAGGTGTTAAATGCATAGCCAAGGACTTAATTATGTGTGAATATACCATTGGCCTTATTATATATATAAAATAATTATGGTAATAATCTATTACTATTTCAAATGGATAAGAACACTTCTACTTATATAAAGAATATATGAAATTTAAATAAGAGTGATTCCAATGGCCATGGTTGATTGAAGGAGTTTCCATTGTAATAATATGTATAAAAATAGTAAACAATGTCTTTTTATAATAGGAAGAATAAACCTAAGATATTAAATACAAATGATCCCTATTATAGAGAAATAAGCGAGAATAAAAAAAATAAAAAAAAATTTGAAACATGTTATACAAGACTAGTTTCAACTATAATACTAATTATTTTAAATAATATCAAACAACCATTTACAATATTGATTGAATATTTTGCAAAGCATTTTAATTTGGAATTCTTACCTACTCATTTTGCAATATATATATATATATATATATATATATATATATATATATATATTCTATTTTCTATTAGTATTTTCACTTCCATGTTTATCTATATGCCGTTTTATTATAAGGATTTATTAAGTTATTGTTGTAAAAAAGTTTGCTTGAAAAATATTAACATTACGTTGTTTTTTGGTAAAGTATTTTATATTTAAAGAATAAATATATCATTTAATAAAATAATAAATTTTATTACAAATTTGAATATTTTATATAATTTTATTAAAATATGATGTTAATTTTCCACTTATATTTATAACCTTATTTAATTTTAATTAAATTGTCTCTCAAATGTAAGTTGTTTAATTCATTGTATTTGTGGAAGAGGCATATGTGTTAAAGTTTAAGGTGGTAGTCGTACGTATTGGAATCGATCCTATATCATCCAAGTATAAAATTGGTTTAATTATATATATATATTCTTTTTCTTAAATTTTTACTATATACACAAAGCTCAGCATAATTGTAATTTTTCATTTTTTTTTCTAATTAAAAATATGATAATGATGATAATACTAATACTTGGGAGAGGAATATAGCTACTATCCTTGTGGAAATGGTGGCTTGATTTGATTTTGAATTAAGAATTTTGATTCCAACAAATTTTAAATTATTTTGGATATTTTATATTTGAAGTGATTTTCTTATTAAATAATTTTCCTTAATTAAGTTGATATGAAAATATAAAATATATTTACTTTATTATTATTATTTTTTTAATGTAAAATATAAAATGATCTGTGTACTATTAATAGATTCAGTGATATAAGGGTTACTAGGTTGAATTTCCATGAGAAAAATATAGCTATGTGAAGAGCTGATGTCACCCAAGCAAGGTGTTATCCATGTTTTATTTTTAATGTTGAGTTGAAAAATAATCTATCCAAATACAATATATTATCATTAAAATTTTACAAATTTTCAATAAAATCTAAATATCTCTAACTTTTTTCTATAAATATAATTAGTAATTTTTTAGTATACTGAAGGTTTGCTTTTAAATATTTTTTAATAGTCTTTTTTATTTATTACCCAATCATGTATCTAGTAATAATTTATGATTATGTCAATAGATATGTTTATTTTGAAATTGGATTCTCCAAATTTTAATTTAATTAACAATAAGTATTAAGTGGATGGTGTGGATTTAGCCTTTATAGAATATTCTAAAATATTCTTAGTAAGAGTTCCAAATCAAAAGAAAAGATTTATTTTGCAAATTAGTTATCACTCTTTTGTATTTTTAATTAAATTCAGTAATTAAGAAATATATCTTATGAAAAACTGTCATATGGAACAAGTTATGGTTTTTGGGCAAGTGATATTGATAACCATGATATTGTAAGAAACTCTATTTACTTATTAAAAATATTTATGATAATGTTGGAATGAATCTCCATGATTATGAAACTATTTACATGTATTTTTAAATTGTACATATGTTTAACTTACATATTAATTATTTTTATCACCATCCTAGATTCATCTTAACTTTCGATCAAGTATCTAGAGATGTAAAAAGATTTGATCCCTCTAAGCCCTTGGTAGATCCAGAGTTAAAATGGATCTCAGTGGGTTTAATTCCACATGAATACTATCTCTTGAGATGTAAAAAGATTTGATCCCTCTAAGCATTTGGTAGATCTAAAGTTAAAATAAATCTCAGTTGGTTTAATTCCCCATGAATACTATCTGTTTGTAACTACTCAACGCAAATTAATAAAACTAATAATAATAACTTAGAGTTTAATTTTTACATAGAATTTTTTTTCTTATTGCAATACATTACAATATAACATCTCAACCTTAATTGATTAGTTGTTAATAATTATTTTAAATAAAATTATAATTGGAGATAGATGAATAACTATATCAACTATTTAATTTATATAATAAAAACAATTTTATCATATAATTTCATTCATTTTACTCTCTAATAATTAAAAAAAAAAATTAATATATATTTTTAAATTATTTATTCTATTAATTTATACTATTCATTTTTATCATAATTCTAATTAAAAAAAATAAATTAATAAAAAACTAACAACTTTTTTAAATGTAACATATCACAAACCCCAGTTATCAAAAATTTATAATTCAACCTAATAAACCACAAGTATTGAGGCGTATACTCCAACTAAACATCTATCCTTCAAACCTTATGACCAGCAATGTTATACATCCAATCAATATAGATCAAAACTAACCATTGACTTTAGTCCATACGGATTAGATAGTAATTGACTTTAAAACATACTAATTAGATGTGAGACGCTCCACTGAACATAAGTGCATGGCCGTTCAGGTCTGTTTCACGCATGTACCGTATGGTAAGTTGGTGAATCATGGTCGTCGACTCACATTAACATCAATGGAAAACTCCACATGGAAATTAGACACTAGCGTCATTAAACAAGTCGAGCATGATTCTTCCTTTAGATGCACTGAATTATCGCGGTAAATTCTTTTGGTTTAGCTGGTCGCAAAACGGATTAACATTTATAAATTTGCCACGTTTATTCGTAGTAATTCATGTTTCATAGTTGTAGAGAAACTATGACGCGCAACGTCATACATCCAATGAACATAAAGCAAAGGTAACGATTCATTTTACTGCATACTGATCAGATAATAATTGACTTTACAACATACTTATCAGATGTGAGAAGCTACACTGACCATAAGTTCATACATCCAGTGAATATAAAGCAAAGGTAACGATTCACTTTACTTCATACTCATCAGATAATAAGTGACTTTACAACATACTTATCAGATGTGAGAAGCTACACTGACCATAAGTTCAGGGATGTTCAGCAACCATTCAACCTCATTGTAAGTCAATTAATCATGGTCGTCCACTTACATGAACATCAATGTAAAAAACCCTACATGGGGATTAAACATTAGTGTAAGTTTTTTACTCTCTTGTCATGAAATTCTACATATTTAGATGCATTGAATTATCCTGGTAAATGCGCTTTTTTATTAGCTGGTGGCAGAATATTTTCCTCAACATAGAGTTTACACATAGTTGCAGAAATGTCTTTAAACAAGAGGATTCAGTTCACATGAGTTTTATTTTCAATACAGAGGGGTGGAGATGCTTTTTTATTAGCTGGTGGTAGAATATTTTCTTCAACATAGAGTTTACACATAGTTGTGGAAATGTCTTTAAACAAGAGGATTCAGTTCACATGAGTTTTCTTTTCAATACAGAATGGTGGAGATTAAAAAATGTTGAGTTGAGCAAATATAATGGAGCAAATAAATCAAACAATTTTACTCACGGTGAAATAGAATAAAACACAATATTACAGTAAGAACGATACCTGAAAATTTCTAGAACTATATCACGACTAACCAAACTTTATATTATAACTTCAAAAAATGAAATACATTCACATATGAAGGTGCAAGTCATTCACGAGTGAAATTCATATGGAGTTGCAGGTATTTCACCAGTGAAATTTTCTCCTTCTTGTCTTTCCAGACTTACATCACCCACATTACATCTAATTTTAACTTACATGTATAATCAAAACATATATATCTAAGACATTTAATTCATGACAGAATAAATTTAATACACGGGATGGGTAAACATGAATTATATCTAAAATATTTAATTCGTGAGAGAATAAATCTAATACACAGTATGGGGAAACATGAATTTTAGAACTTTACAGAGTTTGTGTGAAGTAAACAACACTTGTGGATTAAATGTTTACCCATACTCATTCACTAACCATGCATTAAATTTATATTTGACTTTTAATCATTTAATCTATTGTGGAATGGGTAAAATGTACTCTGTTGAGAACTTGTCCTTCTATGCAAACTCAATCCACAACTTGCAAAATATTTACATAGGTATGGTTGTTGTCAGAAAATTAAATGCGGTGGTTGTGATTAATTTTTCAACACTCCCCCTTAATCACAACTTCCGCCATTGACCATTCCCAAACAATATTTGAGATAAAAAAAAAAGTTCACATGCCAATGGCTTTGTGAATATATGTGCAAATTGTTCTTTTGACCTTCAATGCTACAACACAATCTCACCATTGTTAACTAATTCTCTTATAAAATGATATTTAGCATCAAGGTGCTTTTTCCTCTTGTGAAAGACATAATTATTTGATAGTGCAATTGTTGAACTGTTATCACAGAAAATAGTGGTTGTTCCATCCTGTTCATGACATAAATCCCACAACATCCTTTTCATCCAAACTGCTTGACACGATGTTGTTGTTGCAACAACATATTCAGCTTTTTTTTTTACAATGACACTATCCGCTGATTCTTGAAAGCCCAAGAAATGGCTCCCAAGCCCAAATGAAAAACATATCCTGACGTGCTCTTTCTGTCATCAACACTTCCTACCCAATGTTGGTCAGCGTAACCAAGCACCCTAAAATCATATGTTGAGGAGTACAAAACTCCATACTCCTTTGTCCCATTGACATACTTTAAAAAAAAATTGTTGCTTCCCAATGTATCTCCTTGGGTGTCTCCATGAACCTTGACACCAAACTCACTGCATACATTATATCATGCTAAGTTGCGGTCAAATACATTAGGCTGCCCACCATAATTTTGTATAATGTCAGGTTGGCATTGCTACTGCAATCTTCCTTGCTCAACTTCAACCCCATGACGGTTGGAGTTCGTATTGGCTTGTTGTTCTACATATTGAACCTTTCTAAAATGTCCGCAACATACTTTTCTTGAGAGATAAAAATGCCATTTTTTGTTTTCTTCGCTTCTATGCCCAAAAAATATCTTAACAACCCCAAGTCTGTCAACTCAAACTCACTTTTCACAACTTGTTTGAAATCAGTGATGAGGAAATCATCACTCTCTATAAAAATCAATTCATCTACACACAAAACCACAATAAGAAGCTTACCGTCACTTTATTTGATGTAGAGAGTAGGTTCACCATCACATTTGTTGAACCCATTGTCCATCAACTAAGCATCTATCCTACTATACCATCCACATGGTTCTTGATTCAACCCATAGAGAGCTTTCTGCAACTTACACACCTTGTATTCTTGGCCTTCTACGTCATAACTAAGAGGTTGTGCAACATACACTTCCCCTTTCAACACTCCATTCAAAAACGCCGAATTTACGTCCATTTGATACAGTTTCCATTTATGTTTTGCGGCAATTGAAAACATTGTATGCACTGTCTCCATCCTCGTGACTGGCACAAATGTTTCCACATAGTCTCTTCCATGCTATTGCTTGTATCCTTTGACAAATAGCCTTGCTTTATGCCTTTCAATCTTGCCTTCATTGTTGCTCTTGGTCTTATAGACCCACTTCACTCCAATGACTTCTTTACCTTGTGGAAGGTCCACTAACTCCAATGTGTCATTCTTTTCTATTGCTCCTATTTCTTCATCCATCGCCACAACCCATTTGTCTTCTTTCACTGCATCTTCAAAATGTATTGGGTCATCTACATGACAAAATAATGCAAATAAAGAATACAGACCAACACTATTATCAACTTCACCTTGCTCATAAATTTCATTTAAATTTATGAATTTTGTTCTTCTTATGCTTGCCGAAGATGGCCTTGCATTGTGCTTGAAGTAGATGGAATTGCAGATCTTTGTGGTGTTCTTTGAGACGCATTTTCTTGGTTGCGCAAAACTGTCCTATTATTTGTTTATGGTGTCACATGTTCACTGCTTTGTTGAGCTTATGTAGGTGGAGGAGGAGCCATTGTTGAGGAACTACTTGTTGCAGTCAATTTTTCTTTGTCTTCATGTGATATACATGTCTTCACATTGATTGTATTCTCTAAAATTCCATCTGATGCTTCCTCTTCTATGAAATGAACATTTTTTCTGATTATGACCTTCTTGGTTGATGGATTGTAGAGCTTTTATGCCTTGGATTCGTAATTATATCCAAAAAATATACATTTCTCCCCCATGCTGTCCAACTTATTCCTCAAATCATTTGGGACATGTGCATATTCCACACACCCAAACACTCTCATGTGAGTGGCATATTTCTTTCTTCCACTCCATGCCTCTTCAGGAATAATATTCATAACACTTTTGGTAATAATGTACGCTGCACAAGTGACAACTTCATCCCAATAATCATTTGGAAAACCATTTTTCTTCAAAATAATCCTTTCCATTTCCATAATGGTCCTATTCTTCCTTTCTGCTACATCATTTTGCTGAGGTGTATTCCTTGTTGTAAATTGCTTGTGAATTCCATGCTCCCTGCAAAAAATAAGGAAGTCATTTGTGATGTATTCTCCACCTCTATCAGTCCCCAACACTTTGATGTAGTGTCCACTTTTATTCTCAACAAGAACTTTGTAGTGGCGGAAGCACTCAAACACTGCACTTTTTTGTTTTAGGAAATAGACCAATGTCTTCCTTGTGTAGTCATCTATGATGGTAAAAATATAATGTCTGCCTTAAATTGATGGGGTTTGCACTGTTCCACATAAATCTGAGTGGAGAATTGCTAAAGGTGATTTTTCCCTTATAGACTTTCCTGTTGTAAATGATTCTCTATTTTGTTTGCCTAAGATACATCCTTCACATAGGCTATCCTATTTTTCTATGAGTGGCAATTCCTTCACCATGCATTTCCTATGCAACAAATTCAAACCTTCAAAGTTGAGATGACCAAATCTCGAATTCCATAACTAATTTTCATCTTTGATTTATGTTTGAAATTTTTCTTGTGTGACAGCTACTACATTTCTTTCAACCTTTTGTGAATTCATTGATAGTTGTGCTTGAGCACCTTCTTCCTTCAAATATTATCTTAGCTTGAGGGGAAACATTATATTATTTGTCATATGAACTTTTGCAGTTAATTGTCTACTTGGAGGCTTATCCAAAATTGTGCACACATCATTCTTGAAAAATACATTGTCACCCTTTTCCATGAGCTTTCGAATACTTATGAGGTTATGTTTCAAAGCAGGGACAAAGGAAATATCTGACATGAACTTCTTCTCTCCCTTATTTGTTAGAATGTCTACTCTAAATTTTCTCATTACAGAGATGTTGCTATCAGTCCCCAATGTCACTTCAGATTTTACACTGTCATCTAAATTGGAAATTTTTTTTATCTTTCGAGTCATGTGGTTATTACACCCTAGATCTAAGAACCATACATCTCCTTGTTTTTCTTGTGCTACATTACAAGCTAAAAACATGCTATCATGGTTCTAATTTTCCTTGATGAAATTTGCACTTGGTTTTCTACCTATGTCATATTGCTTCTTCTACATTCATTTGCATAATGACCATAATTTTTACAATAATGATAGTGAACTTGAGATTTATCATACCTCTGACCTTTTGCTTGATTTTGGCTTGGGCCTTGACTTGGATTTAGATTTCTTACCCTTCCACTTCAGTTTGAAGGGTTTCTTCTTCCACCTTTATGTGGGCTTCATCCTCTTCCTCTACAATTTGATCTTCCTTAACCTCTAGTTTGACCAAATGGAACTTGTATTTTGAAGTCATGCTCCAATGAGGAGTTTCTTTCTCTGTTCAACCTATTCTCATGAAAAATTAGTGATGCGTGAATCACATCCACTGAAAACTATGAGAGATATTTTGTCTCTTCTATGGTCACAAATATGGCATCAAATCTTGATGGCAGACTTCTCAAAAATTTCTCAACAATTCTCCTTTCCTCAAGTATCTCACCATAAGACCTGATTTGAGTAGCCAACCTAATTACATGTGTAAATAATGAATCTACATTCTCAAACTCTTTCATACAAATTGTCTCAAAATATATTCTCAGCATTTGTAGTTTTGTTGTCTTCACCTTTGCCATGCCTTGGTAGGCTATCTACAGGGTATCCGATGCTTTCTTGGAATTCATTGATGTTGCAATCCCAGGGAAGATATTTTCATGAACTACCTGAAAAATATAGAATAGGTATTTGGAGTCCTTCTTCCTGTTGTCCCTTAACAAATGTCTTTCTTCTTGTGTCAAAGCAGTGTATGCTGCTACATTTGCTCGTTGTTGGAAACCATTCTCCACCAACTCCCAAATGTCTTGTGAAGAAAACAAAGACTTCAATGTTATAGCCCAATAGTCATAATTTTTTCCATGAAATTAAGGTATTTGTGGATTAGTCAAGCTTGTACTTGTTGTTGACATTTTCACTGTGTAAACAATTTTTCTTACTGTGTAAAAATTTCTCACTACTGGAGAATACCCTCCACAAAATTTTAGAACTCCTTTTAAATCCTCACTAAAAACAATTCCTTCTACTGATATTTTAATCTAGCTTTGATACCATGTTAAAATTTTAAAGGCAGGGAAAATTATTTTCCTCGACACAGAGTTTACACTGAGTAGCAGAAATGTCTTTAAACGAGAGGATTCATTTGCGGAAACTAAATCACATGCATCATTTTGGGAAACTAAATCACGTGAGTGCTCTTTTCAATACAGAGTGGTAGAGATTAAAACATGTTGACTTGCGCAACTATAATGGAGAAAATAAATCAATCAATTTTACTCACATTGAAATAGAGTAAAACTTGCACAACTATAATGGAGCAAATAAATCAAAAAAATTTACTCATGATGAAACAAATTAAAACACAGTGTTGCGGTAAGAACGATACGTGAAAATTTCTAGAACTATATCGTGACTAACCAAATTTTATATTATAGCTTAAAAACATGAAATACATTCACATATGGAAGTTGCGGCTCCTTCACGAGTGAAACTAGAGTTCTTACATTTAGGAGGGTTGCGGAATTTAAGAAAAACCTGTAAATTTTGTTCACAAAATTTGCTCCATGATTTCTCCTTCTTATCTTTCCAGAATTACATCCGCCACATTACATCTAATTTTAACTTACATGTATAATCAAAACATATATATCTAAGACATTTAATTCATGAAAGAATAAATTTAATACACAGGATGAGTAAACATGACTTTCTAAACTTTCCCTGACATAAACAACACTTGCGGGTTAAATGTTTACCCATACTCATTTACTAACCATGAATTAAATTTTACCCATACTCATTTACTAACCATGCATTAAATTTCTATTTGACTTGTAATTATTTAATATGTTGCAGAATGGGTAAAATGTACTCTCCTCAGAACTTGTCCTTCTGTGCAAACTCAATCCGCAACTTGCAAAATATTTACTGAGATATAATAGCGTGAAGGCAGCATGAAGGAAACATGAAAAGCACCGTGCAGGTAGCGTCACGGCACCATAACTGCGTGAAGGAAACACCATGAAGGTATTGTGAAAGCAGCACCATGAACAACACCCGAAGGCATCGTGAACAACAACCACCATGAACAATGTGAACCTGACATTGACATTAACATTAGCGTGAAAAGCACCATGAACAACACCATGCAGGCAGCGTGAACAGCACCGTGTAGGTAGTGTGAAGGCACCGTAACAGCGTGAAGTCACGATTAATCACAATTAACCATCAGCGTAACAGCACCGTGGAGGTAGCATGAAGGCACTGTGAACAACACCATGCACGCAATGTGAAGGCACCGTAAAAGTGTGAAGTAAATAACATGAAGGCACTATGAGGGCAACACCGTGAAGGAAACACTGTGAACATCACCTGAAGGCCCCATGAACAATAGTCACCATGAACAGCGTGAACCTGAAGGCACCGTGAATAGCATAACCAAGGATTTCACAGCGCGAGAGCTCAGGCCCTGCCACAGGAAAAGTCTAAATTCTCCCCTAAATCACAAAATGGAAAACCAATCAATAGTAAATATTAAAAATTGTAAGGAAATCTTAGAGTTTGTGGAAACAAATCATTTCGGCCAAGTCAAAATTGCTTCCATTCACAAAACAAGAAAATGGATTTCGGTAAATGCAAAACAATATCAAGGTATTTTAAAGTGCAGAATTTCCTGCTTTAAATGGGAACAAAGAAGAAGAAAACAGACCCAGAAAATAAAAAATAAAAAGAACAACAAAAATGAAGAAGATTCAATCATGTACAGCATGAAGGAAGCGTGAACAACACGGTGCAGGTAGTGTGAAGGCATTGTAATAGTGTGAAGGCAGCACCGTGAAGGTAGTACCATGAAGTCAGCACCGTGAACAACATCCGAAGGCACCATGAACAACAGTCACTGTGAACAACGTGAACCTGACATTGACATTGGCATTAGCGTGAACAGCACCATGTAGGCAACGTGAACAGAACCATGCAGGCAGCGTGACCAGCACCGTGCAGGCAGCGTGAAGGCACCGTAACGGTGTGAAGGAACGATTAATCACGATTGACCATCAGCATAACAATTACTTGAAGGTAGTGTGAACAACACCCTACAGGTAGCGTGAAGGCACCGTGAAGGAAACACCATGAACAGGACCCAAACGCACTGTGAATAACAGTCACTGTCAACAGCGTGAACCTGAAGGCACCATGAACAACGTAACTTAGGATTTCAAAGCACCATAACTCAGGCCCTGCCCCAGGAAACGTCCAAATTCTCTCCGAAATCCCAAAATATAAAACCAATCAATAGTAAATATTAAAAATTCCAAGGAAATCTCAGATTTTGTGGAAAAAAATCATTTGGGCCAAGTCAAAATTGCTTCCGCTGACAAAACAAGGAAATGGATTTGGGTAAATGCAAAACAATATCAAGGTATTTCAAAGCACAAACTTTCTCGCTTTAAATGGGAACAAAGAAGAAGAAAACAGACTGAGAAAAGAGAAAAAAAAATAAAGAAGAGTCAACCATGTACAGTCCCACAACTACACCTCTTACTTGTTCATCAGATCTCTATGTCCAATAACTGATGAAAGCTAGGGCAAGGCTGGAAATTTTAGAAGCCAATAAATAGGAAAGAGACCGCAAAAATTCAGAGATCACACTTGCAAACCAATGTTTAATGGAATGTAATAGAATTTTGAAAGAGCAGGTAACAATGTTACAAGATGTTGTAGAGGCAGGAAAACGAGAATGGGAAAACATGAAGGCCGCATGGCAAAGCAAGAGTGATGCAATGGGATAAAATAAATATGTGATAATCTCTAAAACAACTCAGGTAGATACACAAATGGGTCAGAAAACAATCCTTTCTGAAAAGAAGGCAGAATAGAACAAGAAGACATACATTCCAAAAGAAATCAAAACTAGGGTTGAGGACACTAATGGTCACAGGATCGAGGAAAAATAAGTAAGAGAACATAAAGAAAGAAAAGAGAGAGAAACAAATCGTATCATCAGGAGAATAAGAGACTATGGAAAGAATGAAAGCACTTTCAATTTGACAAGGGAATTTTTGAGAGAGAAATTACAGTGGAGAGGGAAAATTTTTCAAGAAAGGAGGGTGGGAAAGATATGTGAGGAAAGACCTTGACCTATAAAAGTAATTTTGGCAAGTGTGCAAGAGAAACATCATCTCTTAAGCAAAAATAAACTCTTTAAAGACTCACATTTCTTCCTAGATGAAGATTTAACTACCAAGCAACAAGAAGAGAGAAGAGAAGAAGTGGAGAAAGTTACAGTAGCAAGAAACAGAGGGAAAAGAGCATGGTTGTACAATGTTAAAGAACTTATTGTAGTGTTTGGGCCTCATGAAAAAACAAGGCAACAAGTTGACAATGAAGAAAAAACAGCTAATTCTATAATAGGGAGGAAAATGTCTAGATCAACATGGATGAAAATGGGTGAAGAGTCAAATTCGATTCTTGTGTGCCAAACCACGTAGCAACCAAATCCTACCCATGCCTACCTAATTCTAGTTTGTTGGAACTATAGAGGTTACCCTTGGAGGAGGGGAACTGGGATAGGGCCAATTGCAGAAGGTAGAGACATAATTTTTCTTACAGAAACTCATGAACATGATGGTTTCAAAACTCCTATGTTTGACGGTTATTTTAAGTTATAATTTTGGAACGAGGCAACATAAAATGGCAAAGGGTATGGAGGAATACTGGTTTTAGTGAAAGAAAAACAAGGTCGCCACATTCGGTTAGTGAAAGAAGATACAAATAAGAAATATTTATGGTTCAACATAATAGAGAATGAGAATGACATAAGAATTGCAACATTTTATTTTGCGCCTCAAGTATAAAAAACTTACAAAAATAAGGGATTGGACAACAAAGATCCATATGCATATTTAAAGCAAGATATTTCCACATATTATCAATAGGGATAAGTTATTTTATTGTGATATTTCAATGCTAGAACAACAAATCAACAAGCTAATATACTTTCTTGCAAAGAGGACCATAATCCTATCTAGATCATTGAAGACGAGAATTCTCGTTGGGTGAGATGTTTAGAAGATGACAAAGTTAGTGATCATTTTGGAGAGGATTTGCTTACATTGTGTGTTGCTTTCAACTTAATTATCTGAAATGGTTTAGAGAGATGGAAAAAGTCTAGGAACTTCACTTGCAACACATACAATGGGGAAAGTGTAGTTGATTATGTTATTGGTTCACAAAGCCTAGTAGAAAGAATATATGAAGTTAAGATTGGAGAGGATATTTGGGACGTAAAATCAGATCATAACCCAATTTATATAAAGTTATCTTGGTTAGAAGAAAGACAGAATAGGAGGAAAACCCAATGTTCTCAAAAATCGGCATCAAGGGGAAAAATCCTTCTAACACAACGAAATTTCAATATATTCAAAACAATGTTGAGAAGATCAATTCAGAAGGAGAAAATTGGTCCCCAAAGCCTCAACAACCACGAGTTAACAAATATAATCCAGGGTGCACTTGAGAAGTGAAAAAGAGAAAAAAATTTGAAATCAGAATCTAATTGTTTTCCTGTGACTGCGTGGTTCGATGAGGAATGCAAAATGGCAACAAAATATTTTAACAAGGAAGAGGGGAAGATGATTGTAAAATTATATAAGAATATTTAAAAAAAAAATGATTTCATGCAAACAAGGCGGGAAGAGCTGATATATCTAGGCAAGAATAACCCAAAATGTTTCTGGCAGGCACTTCAACCAAGCAAGAAGAAATTTGAAAATAATATTACAGCCAATCAGTGGTTTGACTATGCAAGTCAACTCTATAAAAAATAATTAGAGGTTGAGCCTCCTCTGAGGATAAACACATCTACAAAGCTTTTCACAGTACAAGAGGTGGAGGCAGGAATTAAAAAGTTGAAATAAGGGAAGACAAAGGACTTGGTTGAACTTCAAGAAGAATATCTAAAGTGGGGAATGAAAATTTTGGCACCACAAATCATGGAAATATTCAACAACGTCATTCAACAAGGATTCCCAAGGGATTGGAAAACTAGTTTAACAATTCCCCTTTTTAAAAGCGGAGACATTAATAATCCTTCAAACTATAGAACCATTATGATCAATCCTTTGTTTGCAAATATTTTCACTGGTATGGTAGAAAATAGAATCAGTAAGTGGGCAGAAGTAAAAGAGAAGAGGGCAAAAGGGCAAGCAGGTTTTAGGCCGAAGAATTCTACAGTAGATCATGGGATCACATAGAGAAACATTATTGAAAAGGTTTGGGGGAGAAAAGAATAATTATTTTACTGCTTTGTTGAATTCAAAAAGTCATTTGACATGGTCCCTAGAGATAAGTTGTGGCGTAGAATGGAAGAACTTGAAATTCCTTTACAATATAGAGTTGTCGTCAATAGGCTTTATGAAGAGGTGAAAGTCAAAATTAAAACTTCAACAAGCATTTCAGAAAGTTTTAGAAGTGACATCGGAGTGAATCAAGGTTTCCCTTTATCCCCTACCATTTTTGGTTTATATATTGACAAACTAGAAGAGTGGCTAAATTTGTAAGGTTGGGATGGTGTTCGACTGGGGGAGTTTTTGATAAAGATTCTTCTATATGCTGATGATCTTGTGTTGGTTGCTAAATCAACCCATGGATTGCAGATGCACCTATATGCCCTTGAGAATTTTTGTAAAGCGGTGAGAATGTAATTCAATACCAGTAAGACCAAAATAATGGTTTTCTCTAATAAAAGGAAACAAAGCCATCATACGTTCTTCTTTGAAGGAAACATTCTTGAAGAAGAAAATGAATACAAGTACCTCGAGATCGATTTCAAAAACACACATAATTGGGAGGATTGCAAAAGAAAATAATTCTAGGAGGGTGGAAAGCATTATATGCACTTCAAAATAGATGTAGAGAGATAGAGTTATGGGATTGGAACACGATCAAAGTACTTTCTGGACTCCTAGTTTGTCCAGTGATATTATATGGGTGAGAAATGTGGGCTAGCAACATCCCTGTTTCAAAATGGAATCAAATGGAAAAAATTCAAAAAATGCTTGATCATAAGCAAGCTCAAAATAAAAATTTTGGTTCCCTATGAAATATTGTTGAGTGAAACAGGGGCAACTCCCATCGAAGAAATTGCCATGTTGCATATTATAAGGTATCTAAAAAGAATTGAGAAAATGGGAGGAGGTAGATGGCCGAAAGTTATCTTCAATGAAAGTATGAGTGAAAGAAAGAAATCAAGGATGTGACAAAACAACAAATGGATGCAAAAAATGGAATATTTACCTGAATGCATGTCCGACAAATAGCAAGGAGTTAAAGAATTTTGTGTTGGAGAAGTTCTGTAAGGGTATATGTGGAAAAGAGTTGGGTAGAAAGAAGAAGTATTATGTTTAGGAATTCAACCGCACTTGTGATCTCCAACAAAAAGAATACATTGGAGCTAGCATTCCATGGAGAGCAAAGTTTCTTATTGCTCAATTAAGAACTAACTCACATCAAATTCGGTGTGAAATGGGATGATGGAAGAGACCTAAAGAAGCTTGGGAAGAAAGGGTATGTAGTTTTTTCACCTTTGGGGCAGTGGAATAAGAAAAACATTTCATTTTGGAATGTGACGCTTTCAGAGACATCAGGGATGGTTACCGCAGTATGTTAGCATCAATTCCGTGGCATTGTCTTTTCAGTGATGTAATTGTTAGAAGGTTAGGTCAGCTAATCATCAATTTGAGTAAGAAAAGGATTGAATCACAGAAGTCCAAAAACAAGAAAGTTGGTGGTCCCTTAGACTATGTTTAGTCTATTGGACATTAAAATTTCATTCATTCACTTATATGGTTGTTGTGAGACAATTAAATGGAATGGTTGTGATTAATTTTCCAACAAGAATTAGGATTTATAAATTTTCCACGTTTATTTATAATTCACTTTTTTACTAAAATATGGTTGTTGTCAAACAATTAAACGAGGTGGTTGTGATTAATTTTCCAACACTAATTAAGATTTATAAATTTGCCACGTTTATTTATAATTCACTTTTCATAGTTTTACAATCCCAGTTGGTAGATAGGCGATATGATGATGTGTTAAAACGTAGATATATGAAGGACTTTTCTTATACCTTTATAAAATTGCATGCATACAGGGAATTTGTATCTCAAAAAGATATATCATATCATTAAAGTATCAGTTCTGATTCGATGGAAGTGTGTAAATCCTCAATACACAGTTGAAGTTGTTCTGATTATGACATGGCCAACCTTAAAAGCATTTCTAAAAAAGCGTTGAGGTTCGTTTAAGGGAGACTTAAAAAGTGTATACACCCCTTATGAATTTAGAATATAGACATTGGTTTGGATTTGGGCTATACACCATACCACATACATCCCATTAACGTCAAATTCAGTAATGTCAAGAAGGAATATCCATTTCCTTCTTCTTCGACTAAGATATAAACTGGCCTTCTGAATCGAATGTCTAAAATCTTCGAAAGGTTTTAGCAATCATGGGAGGAATATATCTGATCGTTCTGCAAACGTAACACTACCGAGCATGGGTGAAACCCTAACCAGGCAGTTTCATACCCGCTAAAGAAACATTCCAATCTATAGCAATGCATGAATGAAGTGAAGCGGAGAGACACCTCATTACGATGCCATCCGTGTCAAGGTTTCTTCTTTCCACGGCCAAGAGCAGAAGACAAACAACCTCCTCTCTTTGTCTGGCCTTCCACGGAATCGCTGCGCTATTTTTCAAGACGGCATGTTTCGATCGAGAACGATAATCAACCCCATAACGAAAGCTTGATCGTACCCCGGGCTCACCGTCAGATTAAACACATCTGCTCCTAGCGTTATCTCTGATCTCACCTTCTTTGGCTTCACCTGCAATACAACAATTCGTACTTTCAAATTTTGGTGTCCAAAATTTCTTGGTAGGAATATACGAGCTAAACTACACATGCGGCCATAAGTTAACCGTAAGTTAACCGTAAACAAACCTCTGCAACAACTTCGTTAAAGCGGTTGAGAAGGGTGAAGGAACGCTTGGCATAACATCCTTCAACACGGTAGTTACAGTGTGCCTTTCCCTGGTTTCTTTTAGGTAAAGAACACATATAAACCTTTGCTAAAGTCTTTGTGCGAATCAGCAGAGAAGATGCCCTTCTCATGACAAACAATGGTTTTCGGGCCTCGGAGAGATCTCCTAAGAATCCTCGCCATTCACGCTGCAGACTCAATATCTGTTTCACATACAGTACAATTCATTAATAGGTTGCAGAAATTTAGTTGTTCTTAATTACATAAATGTAAAACGATGGAAAACCATTGAGAGATTTTATATACCTTGCGTCGCATTGTGAGGAGAGCCAGTCCTGCTGCGTCCATGAGAACAACTTCATCCTTTGGATCAGAATGGTAGTTGTCCACTCTAAACACAATGTTCCCGGTGGAATCGAACACAGTAAAGCCATTGCAGCTGAAAACAAGAGATTTCCTCCACACTGTTAGCGTTGTGGAGGAAACATTGCATAGCTTATTGTTGGTCACAACATGCCCACTGAATTCTGGTTGGCGTGGATGAATCTTAGTAAACATTGTTCAAGATAGTATGAGCCGCCCGAGAGTGCAGACCAAGGATGGGCTAAAGAATAATGTATGTAATGAAAGAGTTAGTCACGTAGAGACGAGGGCAATGTCTGAAATGTCTCAGTGCATTTGATGTGCTTACTCCATGTGCGGTCAATCCCTTCTTACATCGGATGGCCATTGCTTCAGAATTGAACACCCTCTGAATCTACTCGAAAAAAAATGTAATTCATAAAATAATATATCACAAACTGATTGGTCTTCCTTGATTTACCTGGAATAGGATTTAAAAAAAAATCAAGGTTAGCCAGTATGTCACGTGTTAGCTGGTATTTGATCTGGGTGCGACTAGTGATACATATCCAAAAACGGTCCACAAGGCTGGATAGCTACTTCTTGGCTAGTGCTTTTTAGTGGAATAAATGTGTCATCCTATGATACACATAACATTAATATTAATATGAGTGCTCATTGCGACAAATTTAATTTAACTTGATGTAACATTAAAATTTATCAAAATAATGTTTCACTTCGACACGATAATGTTTTATTGAACTTTTCTATTTTATAATTGTGTCAGTCTAACTGGCACATGACAACCTACCCTACCGTGTCATCAAACCACTAACTATTGTCCCATTCTCGGATTTAATATAAAAATATTATGGAGGAATATGATAATAAGTTTTGATGAAGACAATAAATAGAATAAAACAATAGTAAAGGCTGCTAGGCCAGATGGATATACCTCAAACCATTGTCGTCATTATAACCTAGTAACCATGTCACATCAAAGTTTTGACAAATAGAATAATCTCGACTACGAAAGCTAAGTGACTTGTGTGATTCTTTAAATTAAATTATAAAGCTAACTGACTGATATATTATCATGAAATGAAAACCTTAAAATAAAACGTTGGAGCTGGAAGTTCTTAACCACGAGTCAACGTCGAACACCTTTGAAACAGGACAAATAAATAAAATGTATGGTATGGATTGTTATATATATATCTATGTCGTAAAAAGAAAATATCATAATATGTACCTTTTTAAAATCTTAAAATATGGAAATGCATAACGTGTTAGGAATACATCATAGATTATAGTGTCTTAAATGATAAACCTAGCAAAACAATGACGTGATGCTGAAGCATCAAACTCAAGTAATCACGGTCTCTATACTCCTCTTTGAATAAAGTCTGTTAATCCATTTTCACTGATAAAGATAAGAAAATAATGACATCATGCTCAAGCATGACATAGTGATCACATTCTCCCTTCTCCTTTTAGTAAAGTCGCTTAATGAAACTTCCTATAAAATGGAGCAAAGGGTCTCCCTGTTTCTTCTATTACGTGTCCAATACGTTGCAACAATTTTTTTCCACGAGTGGGAATCGCATAGGACACGTATTATGTAAAATGTGTGAAAATGATGGTTCAATGTATTAATGATTATGATTTTTTTGGGCTTGTCATGTATAAGGTGTGTATAATGTGTGGATGTATTAAGGATTTTAAGATCATTAAAAAACTAGTTAAGGGTTTTAGAGATAATTGATGAATAGATATATGGACAAGCTATTGAGGATTATGATTCGATGTTTTGGTATCCCAGAGAGGACGAGGAAATATCATCTTCAACATCATAATGGTCAATCAATGCTATACTTTTGTAAAAAAGGTTATATTTCGATGAAAAATATTCGTTGGGTTCACAAATTTTTTATTGATATCTAAAACAAGGGTGGCTGCAAGGTAGCTAGTCCCTGCCTTGAGCCAGGAGAGTATGATGTGAACCAGAATACAAGAGTAAATTACTGAAATATTTTTGTGTAACTTCTGTGACCATCACTAGTCGACATGTATTTAACAGAATAGAAATCATCTTTATCATATTTGAAATGTCCAGTAAAATATTGCAATCAATGCAGGGGTATTTCTGTGAATAAACCAACTTTGATTCGCTGTAACCCAATAAAAAAAATTGACATCAACAATCAAAATGCTTTGGCTATACTCCTCATCATCAAATTTCAAGTAGCCATCCACTTCATCTGTCTCAGATGACGGCATTCTATAGGATTCTATTACTTCTGGGCTAAGTCCATCTGTCAACAACTGCAAGACCTGAAAGAAAAGGAAGATAGCATTCCAAGGTAACCAATTATGATAGTTACTCAATGCAAATTCAGAACACATAGTCAACACTTTGTGATCCATATTGAAGGCCTCATATTATCTTCGAGTATGTGGAAAAGTTGATAAACCATAGGAGGGTTTAGAGAGGTATCAGAGAACAAGCTCACCTCACTCATGGATGGACGCCATATTGTAGACTTCCTTATGCATAGAGAAGATGTGAGAACCATTCTCTTCATTTGGTGAACATCAAATTTACCACCCAGTCGAGGATCTGCTAGTTCTGTAATGGCTGCAGACTCCAACAGGGGTTTGGCCTGCAAAAAATATATCAGATCACATTTGCTATATAAGGTCCTTAATGGCTATTTTGTATTTTTTATTTTCAAGATATCCACATGCAATATTGCAATGGATGAAAGGACTAATAAAACTAAAATTTGAAAGAAAATATTGCATTGTTAACAAATAATCTATTATAAATATGTAGGCAATTTTCCAACGAGACGTACAAAATTGAAGTGATTCCTTTATTCTCCATTAGAATCCTTCATTCCACTCTTCAAATTTTTCAACAAAGTGGAAAGTATTCGACATAAAATAAATGAGTATTTGAAATGGTTAGATCCAGAAACATAAAAAGTGGGCCTCAGAACCTTTTAAGATGCGGAGGAAATGGTTTCCATTGATTCTATTTTTTGTCATTTTGAATACAGAGTCTCCCTGATGGGAATGAAAAATCAGTTATGATGTTGCATGTCAGATTGGGTTGGAGCATTTTAGGATCCAGATTTACTTTAGTTTACAATATCCTAGCACCATCATTTATTGTTGGTTATAGTTATTTCTACTCACCCAGAGTAGGAAGTTCTGGTCAGTGACATCAGAAGGCATCCTACCAGAAATGATCTCCAAAAAGAGCACTCCAAAGGCATAAACATATGTTTTCTCATCAACAATTCCATGCAGAAAATACTCCAGTGCCAAATACGTGCTCAAGATGTTTCAAGAATGAGGAAATTGCAGATAATAAGCTATATTACATATTTAGTATAAACTATAGATACCAAGAAAATACAATGAAGAAGATGATGAAAATGTTTACCCATGAAACCTTGTCTGAAAACAATAAACTAAAAGTCTAAGTAAAAAAGCTCCTAGCCTTGAATTTTTCAAAACATGAATGTTCTAACCAGGAATCCTATACCAGTTCACCATTTCAAAAATACATCTGGTTATGATAAATTAGGTTGTAAATAGAACACAAGTTTAAAATATAAAAGAACTAATACATCATCATCTGCATTAACTTGATCATATTAACATAGTTTCTCATTTGCATTACCTTGATCTTATTGAAATAATTGATTGCTTGGCTAAACTCAACCGGATTTTTTCTTGTTCGCAGTTCCTCGGAAGGAATTGTAATTTCATAACCTTCAGGCAGAAAGGTATTAAAACCCAAAATAAGGTCATGATGGCCTTTAAATAAATCGGTTACTCGAGCTATAACACCAGCCATATCAACTCTGCAGAATTGCCACAAGAATCGTCCTTGACATTAAGATCTGTAATTAATGGAGAAAAAAAAGGAAAGATAACTTGTTTTATTGATTGATAATGCCAATATTTATAAAAAGTACAGACCTTTGGGCCTTGAAAGCTTTCATGACCTTAAGGAACTCATTATATTTTTCTCTATTATCCTTGAATGTCTCTTTTATTGCCTTGAGATACCCCAGGGCATCATCTGTTGATAGCCTCTGTGATCCTTCAGAACGCTGATGTAGTCCCGAGATGTATTAGGTTATCCTCAAGCAACAAAAAATGTCAGAAAGTAAGCAAGTTACCCACTGCCAATATTCTCACTGCAAACAGAATATAATCTTTTTGAAAATTTTGGAAGAAAGCTTTCATAAATCACAGTCCAATTCAATAATAATACATAATATGGTTGTTCTCTAAAGAAATACCATCAGAGAAAGATCAGTTTTGCATTTTAAATTTGACCAAAAAATGCACGATTGGAATCTGAATGACAAGTGAATCTAACAATAAAAAAGAAACAAACCGAAATAAGAATTATATGAAAATCATTAAAGTGATTAAAAAAAATTAAAAGAAACCTCGATAACCATGTGGGCCCTCCCATGAGGGCAACGTGCCTCACCTCCTCCATAACACAACAGAGCATGCATGCAGGGCACTAAAACCATGCCACTTAGGGGTTTTCTAAATATAGAGTCTGCGTTCGAGCCATTTGCAGTGGATTCAGGAGGGGGATGAGGGCGAGCATGACCTGAATTCATCTTCAAGCTCTCCAAATTTATCAAGCCGAGCTGCCAGCCGCCGATCTGTTAAAAGACGGAACGCGTTACAGAGCTCCGCCATCTTCGGGGACATTGACACTGAGAGAGAGTGTCCTCATGACCGAACTCTTCCTTCTGTCACTCCACAAAATATTGTCACTTGTCACTTGTGTTAGTGAGCGCAGCACTCAGCCCAGCGCGCACAAAACTATCTTGGATTTCGCTGATACCAGGCACTTGAAAACCATGATGCCAATGGGAACCTGCCCATACTTCAATTTCAGAATCACGTATAGAGGAGGACCTGCAGGAGCCCAAGAGCAAGGGAGAATTACAACATTATTGTGAATGCCGAAGCCCCAATTTGAAACACCAATGGTGTATTGAATGCAGGCAGAGGATTAAAGCTTGAATTTTCTGTGAAATGCGAAGCCAAGGTGTTTCGCTGAAATCCCTCTCTCTCTGCAAAATAAAAATTATACCGTTACAGCTGGTGATTTCCTAAAATGATTGATGCACGATAACACTTTGCAGATTATGCTTCATAAAACGCTTCGGCTCACTGATAAACCTAGAGGATACCCTGCAAGTGGTCAGGGATTCACAACGGAGGCCGATGTAGCCAAGGAAAGATAACAATCTTTCAGATGCAAGTCCGCCAGTGTGACCAGGTATTGTGTTTTCTCCTTCAAGCAACATGAGGGTTTTAAGAAAATGTAGTTAGCAACTAAATAGCTGTATCACACTCCGTCTCTGTGCGAGAAGCAGTTTACAACATTAAGAAGAGTAGAATTAGAGAAACAGTTTACAACATTAAGAACCGTATATATGTAAAACATCATTAAGAACAGTATATATGTAAAACATCAGAGGAGTTTATAGCTCTTTACCAATTTCTTCCAACGATTCCTTGCATGTGCTTCTCAGTGGCTGACCTCTCCTGCAATGGGTAGACCTCAAGTTTGGTGTAGTTCATTTCATACAGAATGAAATTATGTTTCAGAATGTCTGACGTTGAGGTGAATGCTCCCATTGGACAAAGCCCAGTTCGACAAAGCCTAGTTCGGCTCTTTGGTGGAGTTGCGAAAGAACTCTAAAATAAGAAATTTCTCTTTTTAGTTTTTAGTTTTTTTCCCTTTCTTTTTTCAATTTCATTTCAAATCCAATACATATTTTTTAAAAGCATAAATTTAAATGGTTCAATGTATAGATATCCAGTTTTGAATAATTTTTCAAAAAAAGAGCTTTTTCTTTAGCTTTTTACATGTATTTAGATACTTTAATATCTAATTATCCTCAAGGTTTATATAAAAATATTTGATAAATTCCAATTATATTAAAAACAATTGTAACATAACTCGCTTATAAATATCCCCGTAAGTTTTGGCACTTACCTTTAGCCTGTGGATAGGAGAGTTCGCTGTGTCCTGCAACAATGGATCATCATCCTCATTCTTATTCAGTCCTCTGAAATTATGCTTCCTAGGAGCCACATCCATTAACTAACAAGATGCAATGCACTTCGAACCTTCACCCTTGTCGACATCAACATCACGTTTCCTAATAGCTACAGAGGAGTATGAACCAGTTATCTGATGCCCAAACTCAAACTCAATATCGTGCACAAGTAGAGAAAGCGTTTGGGGACCAGACGAGGCATCAGAAGTCATGGAAGACTCCTCCTCATTTCTTGAAATGCATGATGCCCAATAATCATAATTTTGATATCTTTTAGTAGCATCTGCTAAAATCAAAATTTTGTTCTGCCGCTGCTCAATATCAAACTCGCTGGTTATACTTTTATAGCTGCAGTTATCTAAAGAGTGATCTAAATACACTTTCCAACCAGACTCAGAGATCTCAGTAGCCCTGGTGTTTGCGTCTTCACATTTGAAATATTGGCATGGATTCGCATAAACACGTCTCAGCTCTTCACTTGTTGGATACATGAACGGTCTCTGCAAATTTTTTTTCATGTTGTTACTCGACATAGAGGAAAATAATCACAACGAGTTGGGAAAGTAGGAACTACAGATAATTTCCAACAGATGTGAAGTCCCCGCCATAGAAGCCATGCAGAAAGCCATGTGCGCTAGTGAGCTGGCGAAAGAATCTATCTAAAAATTCATGTCATCGGGAAAATATATATAAGTGACGTAGAAAAATAACATAGCATATAATTTGATAATTTAATGTTAGCATTAGTTTACGGTCATGATAATATACAACGAGAAAATGCATATATTATATGGTTTTATACGGTCCACCTCGGGAAGAGGCCAAATAAGATCAGAAAGTTTAAACTATGCTCATTTAACCCTTAGTACCCAATAGTGATCTGGTTAAACAACTTAAATAATGCTAGCAGCTCCATTTCCGATTACAATAGTCCCATGGCTGGCGGGCAGGGACTAATAAAGGATGAAAATAAGGAGTTGTGCCAAAATCAATGTTAGAACAAGGATGGGAGTTGTCAAAAGAACTACAAAACGATGTTAAGAAGGAAGTTATCGTTTTCATTTTGGTAATAAAAAATTATTTGAAGCTATTCATTTTAGTTGTAACTTTATCTCTATATTTGTGTGCGTGTGGAGATTGATATATTGATTTAGGAGCCACATTACAAGTCATGTGTGATAGATATTGGTTTTCTATCTTTGTGAGATTACTAATAATGTAGAAGTTTTCCTAGGATATCGTAAGTCTCATGAAATAATTGTCGTAATCTATGTCTTGATTTACTAAATGGGCATGTATAGAAAAGTGAATATGTGATCTATGCTCATGGAATTAATAGAAAATTATACTTATTTTAATAATGCAGATCAAGGAATGAAGGTTTAATCTTTGCAGATAATATTTTTTGTGAAGGAAAACCTTGATAACGACAAGGTGATTGTTGATCATTTTATAGTGGGAGGCCTTGAAAAGCTTGAACACATTGGTGTAAACCATGAAGAAAAGAAATCTGTTAATGTCACCATACAAGATATTTGGAACTTTGGATTTCCTCATTTAGATTTGAAACATCTTGATTTGTTGCGAAGAAAGTATATTATGAATTATCTCTTCCTAGTTTCAAGAATTAACAAACTGAATGTCAAGGGCGTGCACTAGGAAATATTATAGAAATTAATTTGTAATAAGAATAAATATAAGAAAAAAATAACTTATTCATATGGTATTTTATAATGAAGCATATGAAAACTTGGTCACTTACTATAAAATCTTATTTACTTATTTATATTTGGTGATGATAAAACTCATTACAGATGGGCGTAACTCAGTAGAAAGAAGATTCAAGTAGTTGAATATTTAAAGGAATATATACCCATGATTTAAAATAAAAATAGAAACATATGAAGACCTTAAGTATTGATAAAATGGGAAAGTAGGTCATTCAAATTAATTTGAAGTAGAGGGAGGGATTAGGACCCCTTTCCATTCGTGAGTAAAAACAACAAGAAGTTCCCACTTGAGAGTTCTATTGGGGGACAAGGAGAAAAACTAAAGGCAACTACACTTGGTCCAATGGAAAAGATTTTCCAGAAAGAGAAGTGGGAAGAGCTTCATCTCACCATTGCATTTTTTTGTCTATAAAAACTTCATATACTTTAATGTTGCACAGTCACCTCTATTTATTGAGATGTGACGAGATCTAAGTTAACGGGCTCCATAAGGGTATATGCCTCCTAGGTCAGAGAAGCTTAGAACCACATTGACAAAGGTAAAGAAAGAGGCAGACAAAGTGCTTGAGACTATTAAATCCTTTTTGCCAACATTTGAGGTTAGCATTGTTTTTGATGGGTGGACAGATCCAGCATGACACCCACTCATCAACTTCATGGTGTCTTCCTTGAATGGTCTAATTTTCTTCAAACGAGTGGATGCACTTGGAAAATAAAAGGGTGCATAATATATGGGTGAGTTTTTTATTAATGTTATTGAAGATTTAGGTGTTGATTCTTGTGTGCAAATCATTATAGATAATGCACGTATTTGCAAGATTGTTAGCATGATTGCGGAAGCTAAATATCCACAATTATTTTGGACAACTTGCATTATCCATTCATTGAACCTAGCACTGATATATATTTCCTATGATGTGCTCTGGATTGGAAGCATTGTTAAGGATGAATAAAATATCTGCAACTTTGTACAAAACAATACAAATTCCCTCACTATATACAAGAAGTACACCAATCTATCATTGTTGGAGTTTGCATATACACTGTTTGCCTCTTCATTCATCATGTTAGAGAAGTTGAGGGAGGTCAAGACTGCTCTTGGGGCCATGGTTATTTCATATTTTTGGTCTTTTTGGACAAAAAAAGATCAAGTAGCCTAAAAAAGAGTAAAGGACATAGTGTTAGATGATGCATGGTGGTAGAGGGTAGATCTACTTATTCAGATCATGGATCATATAATTTCCGTGCTTCAATTTGTAGATACATACTAACCCATTCTGGGAGAGGTTTATGAGGAATGGGATTCCATGATAAAGTTTGTGAGGAACATTATTTTACAGAGTGAGTGCCCCGAGTATGAGACATCACCAGAGGCATTCTTCACCACCATAGAGGATATTCTTGTCAACACATGGGATAATAATCGCACAACATTACATTCTTTGGCTCACTCCTTGGATCCGAAATACTACAACCATGAGTGGCTAAATGGTGGAACTTCCCGCAATTTCCCTCCTCACATGGATGGTGATATTTCATAGGGGAGGAAAGATTTATTCAGGATGATTTTTTAGGATAGGGCATCCCTTGATGATCTGGAGGATTCGTTTGGATAGATTTCCACTGCCATTGGGATATCTGTAGGATATTATATTATTATATATAGGGGGGATAAGAAGTCATATTCTTGGTGGGCAACTCATCGAGCAACAAGCCCTCCTCTAAAGTAGTTAGAGATGAGGCTCTTATTCCATGGGGTCAGCGTGTCCGTGTATGGCACTCGAATCCGCATATCCTTTGTGTCATGTATCCTCATGTTAGGTGACGTAGGTTCTAGATAGATATAATCTATTAGCAAAATATTTGAAGAATCAAAATTTTTAATGGAGGAGCTATTGTTGTGTGTAGTACATTGAACCATACAAGCTAATATCCCTTTTGATATAAAATGGATTCTTAGGCAAGACATAATTCAATAATTTTTTTAACAAACTAGCATAGATCCATGTTAAGTATGGATATAACATGAGCGGATAGGGATTAAATTTCTTCACGTGAAAACTTGTTTAGAGTGAAAAATACAATGTGTTATTTTCTGAACTAAATAGAGTATATATAGGATGACATAAACATTTTAACCATAAAAAAACTCAACTTTTCTCATGATATATACATTTTTTTTTAAATGATATATAATTTATACTTAATTGAAATTAAAATATTTTACATAATATGTACATCTAGACATTTATCCGACATTATTTTTCTATTTAGAACATAATTTTCATTTTCTATCTTTCTTTTAAAGGTGAAAAAACTGACTAACAAACTTACACATCCCCTCATACTGGGTTGTAGAATGAGCCTCTCTATCCCAATAATTATGTTGCTTTTCCATTCATTTTCCTTCCTATTTATTAGTCAGGTGAGTTTGATATATTACTATCTAAACAAGGCTAGTAAGTTAATTGATTTTACTTATGTGAATTAAAAAATAAGAAACAAACATAAAAAAATATTAGAAGGTTATAATATTTGGTATTTTTTTCTAATTTTAACCAACTCTTTTATTTTGTTCATATTTGTATTCTACTTTGTGTTTAGTTATATGCAAGCATTCAAATCCTTACAATATTTATTAATATTTAATGGTTTCATTAAATAAAATGGTAAATTTATTAAATGTAAAGTGACTAATATTGATGTGGTAGAAATACGGTTGAAGAAAAGAGGAATAAGGATTATAAATATTTATGAAAGGAAATGTGACACTAGTAAAATTGGAATTTACCACTTCATGCAATAAAACCTAAATTATATTAAATAATTTTCATAAATAGGAAAATCTAAGTAGAATTTCCCTTTCCGAATGTAAGATTCTTTCAATTGTGACGGAACTCAATTAAACTATTAGTGCTTTGTGATGTAACTCAATTAAATTATTAGTTCTTTCTTATGTACAGTAGAGCATTTGAGAGACAAACTAGGTGTCACGAAAGGAAAATTGGTAAGTAATTATTTAATTACTCTACTGTAAATGAATTGTTTTCAAAATACCTTTCGTTTTAGAGATATTTATGTATTTAGAGAAATGCAAACACTTTTGGATGATTTGAAAATTATTCTTATGAAACAAAAATATAGTAGGGAAAATGTGATGGAAACTTGTGATTTTACATATTTTTCATTGATATTTAAAAGAAATGATGAAAATAAGGAGTTCTGCCAAAATAGAAGTCACAACAAGGATGGGAGTCATAAAAATGACTACAAAACTATGTCTAGAAGGAAGCTATAGTTTTTATTGTGGAAATACTATATATTATATAAAACAATGTAGCGTAAGGGAGTTAAATGAATCCATGTATAAAAGATAAGAATAAATTTTCATTGTGAAATATGGTAGATAAAAAATTGTATGAAGATATTCATTTTAGATGTAACTTTATCTGCGTGTGTGTAATTGTGTGACTGTAAATCTTGATTTATTGATTTAGGTGCCACATTTCAAGGAATGTGTGAGAGATATTGGTTTTCTATCTTCGTGTGAGTGCTAATAATGTAGAAGTTTTCCTAGGATATCGTAAGTATCATGACATAATTGTCGTAATCTATGTCTAGAATTACCAAATGGGCATGTATAGAAAAGTGATTATGTGATGTGTGCTCATGGAATAAATAAAAGCTAATACTTATTTAAAACTTATTTCAATAATTTAGATCAAGGAATGAAGGTTTTATCTATGAAGACAATATTCTTTGTGAAGGAAAATATTGATAACGACAAAGTGTTTGTTGATGGCTTTATAGTGGGAGGACTTGGAAAGCTTGAACACAATGGAGTAAACCATGAAGAAATGAAATCTAGTAGTGTAAGCATAGAGGATATTTGGAACATTGGATTTCATCATTTAAATTTGAAATATATTTCTTTGTTGTGAAGAAAGTATATTATGAATTAGGTATTCCTAGTTTCAAGAATTAACAGACTAAATGTGAAGAGTATGTAGTAGGAAATATTAATTTCTAATAAGAATAGATAGAAGAAAAATATAACTTGTTGATATGGTATGTTATAATGGAGCATATGCAAACTTGGTCACTTACTAGAACATCTTATTTATTTATATTTGGTAATGATAAAACTCATTATATGCCCATGATTGAAAAAAAACATATAACCATATCAAGGTACTATGTTTAGATAGAAAAGGAAAGTAGGTCAATCAATTTAATTTGTAAAGTATTGTAAAGAAAACGGTTCATTATGTAGTGCACAAATTTGTAGGCTACTCCTACGATGTGGTAGGTGAAAGGTAGAATAAAATATAGGTTGAATGTACTATAACTATTTTGAAGAGTAAAATTCCCTTATCTGTTTGCGAGATTAACGTATAATTAAAACAATGTACTTAGAAAGTAAGTGTGAAATAGACCTCCTAGAAGTGACAATTCCCATTAAATATTTTTTTTACAACCCATTTTTTAATCATTTGAGAATATTTGGATATCTAAGAATTATCCCATACTTCAAAATAAACCAGGATAGAAATCAATGCAAAACTAGTTAAATATATTTCTCGTATTGATCTAAAAACTAGTATGAATGTTCCATTAAAATAGTTTGTCATGATGGATATTGGAATATTCTCAAATTTTTTAATACAGTGCATCTCCTTAGATCCCATACTTATTATTACTAGATTAATTCTCAAACTTATGGAAATAATTGAAATTTAAAAATGAAAGAGCAAGTAAATCGACTTATTGTCTGAATAAATGAATATATGAGATGACCTAGGAAACTTGATATGGGAGAATACCCAACTAGAATATTAGGCCTAGGCTCAAAAAACTTTTCTTCACTAACTAAATGCATGTAAAAAAAGGGGTCACTCACAGTGGAGTTTCCTTTGGAATTGTTGACATAATGGCCACTACAAGATATTATGTATCCTTTATTATGCTCTTATATCAAACTAAATTCTCTTCTCAACTATGGGGCACGCATAATTCCAAAATATCATATACCCTTCTCTTTGTAACATCCAATTATTTAACATAATATGTTACGATCTCAAATTAGTGTTAGCAATTTTTCATCCATTAACCTCTCAATTAATATTAGGAAATTAAATCTTCGAGAATATTTGTGGAAGTCCAAATGTGATTCAGATTACATGTGTGAGTAATGGGAGGTATCTAGATGTACACATTGGAGTATGGCAGTAAAAAATTTAGTTGAACTTGCAGTATCATTAAATTGTACATGTTAACATTGAGTAATTTGATTTTCAAAAATATTGGAAATATGCTAGTGTGTAGGAAAACGTTGTTGGGTTTCGAGATATTATTACAATGTTTTAGCCATAAATGCTACCATTTGATACCTCTAAATGGATTTGTAAGTTTTTATGCCTTAAATGTTCAAAATAGAACCTACCAAGAAAATGATCCCAACAAGCTATTTCCTCCAAATTTATACCAAAAAAGTACATAAATAAATGACATATTATACATCGATCAATTTGTGATCATGTTTTAACATTTTTGAAATATTTTGGTCCAAAAAACATTGTACAATATATGATTATCAAAATTTTCCTCTGCCTCCCCCTTGGAAAGTAGTTTTTCCTTTCAATGAATTTGTTCATTCAACCCTATGTTTTAGATGTCATTCTACCCATACCTTGAAGCTCTTAACCTCTTCTACAAATCTATAACATTTTCCGACTACACCAAAGATTTATATGTCCTATATGGTGTGGATGACTTCCTCATGACTTTCTTAATTTAATACGAAAATATCATCATGTTTTAGATATGGATTATTTAAATATCAATAATAAAATATAATAATAATAATGCACAAAAGCAATGCGAAGAGACATTGACAGCAAGAAAGGTGGACAACTTCGTGTAGAGAGATTTTTGGAGACAAATTTCATTCTATAGAGAGTATTGGTGTGTAAAAATTTCATTGTGTGGAGAGCTTTCATTTCTCGAAGAATTGTGTGTGAATATATTGCATTGTGATAAATTATTTCATTATGCGGAGTTTTCTCCGCACTCTACACAAATTTTATCAATTAATCAATAGTAGAGGGAGTGACTATGCTCCATTGCAGCTATTACCCTTATATTCCAAAATTATAACTCATATTTATTTCAAAAATTTAAATGATCAACCAATTAATATGTAAATAAATTAAGTATTTCATGAATTTCTGTCAATTAGATTGGGATTATTATTATTGGCTGATAATAAAATCACAAATATGCTTATTTGTAATATGTATGTTCATCTACATTATATATTACATAAGTGAAATCTATTTCAAGGTGATAATACTAAAATTTTGATTAAACAACTATTATGATACAAATGAGTTACAATGATGAATGGAAGTAACAACCATTACGAAAATAAAATATTCTTTCTTCTTTCTGCATTCTTGCAAAGTTGGTTAGATATGTATTAAATTTGGTATATATATATAAGTATTGTTGGTGATCTCCATTTTCACTTTTCTTATCAACTTAATCTTAAATAATTCCATTAACATGTAGTCATATATTAAGAATTTTCTACAATGATTGGGAAATTATGAATGTTAATAAATTGACATGTTGGTTTTGTTATATTTTCATCATGAAATAGATTCATGGTAATAGATAGAGGTTGTCTATTGTAATGGTGAAGTAATGTGTTGTTCTTAGATATTCCTTTGGTTAATAATTTTAATGTTGTAGGGGAATCTATTTATTTCCTAGGGAAGGAATAGAATTTTCCATTGTGTGGTTTTTTTTCTTTTTTATCATGTAAATTAAATAAATTTTTCGTTTCTAATCATTTCTTCTCAATTCATGATTCAAAATCCATAAAACATTATATATGGAAGATCATCCTCCAACCTTAGTTTTCTTAGTAAGAAAATCACAAGAATTGTTTTGAGTACAAATTCAACAATTTAGCACTAGTTTAGTGAATGATGGATTTATGAGAGAACAATGAATTGATAGCAGGTTGGTCTTGGTATGAATTCCAACACTAGGACCCTCCCTACCTTATCTTTAAAACAAGGGGCTCGATAATTTGTTAATTTTTTTTTTTTTTAAATGACAGCAACTAATGTAAATGATGTAATTATCTTCGTAGATCTGTTTTACCATTCAATAAGTTTTTATAATGAAAGGAAGCTATGTAAAAAAGTAGCCCATATTAATTGGTGATTTCCCGAGAAGCTTGTAACTTGGAGAAACATTTTTAATCAATAATATTTACAATCCCTTGCCTCATGGAGGTTTCCTTGACACACTCTCAAGGCATTACCACGTAAATTTTTTGTGTTAGTTTGTGTGTTATTCGGTTTCCTATTTTGTTCATGTTTTTCCTTGATTGAATTTTAATAATAACAACAAGTGGTATTAAATATAATCACGAGTCGATATTGATTGGAGAGAGGAGTCAGGTTACGTTGAGAAAGCCTCTAGAGAAGAGATGCTAGGGAGTCTGTGCATGTGTCGTCGTGGTTGTTGAAGTAGGAATAGGAATTAATGTCATCAAGGTTGTTAAAGTAAGAAAATAGCCCACCAGAAGTAAAGAGCATGGTCGAGAAAGAAAAATTGAAGAGAAGACTGTTAGTTGAAGAGACCCTTCGCATTGTTGTGAATGGAAAATTGAAGAGAAGAGTTATCGATAAAATAGTAGAAAGATGCAACTAGAGGAGTTATAATTGTGAGAGAGGAGAGACATTGTTTTGAAGAATAGAAGTTAATTTTTGAAGTAGTGTAGAGAAAAATGCAACCGCCAATTTTTTAAAACATGAAGGTGGGAAGGAGGAGGATGTTGTTAGTGAGAAAGAAGAGGTCATTGTGGAAGAATGATCTATCTTAGTTGGTAGTTAAAGGTTAAAAGAAGAGGCCATTATGGAAGAAGGAGTTGTCTGAGCTGACAATCACAGGAGGCAACACTTACGGAGGCCATATTTTTGAGCCACCAAGAAGATTATGACACCCACGAAGCATCCTATTGAGCTCATAGCTGGTTGAGAGTTTGTCCTACCTATCTAAGCTTCCATTGTGTGGAGTTAGAGTGGAGCAGTTCAAGATGCTCTGTGTGAGAGAAATACGTCAGTTGATTGAGGGAGCAGAGTAACCGATAGTTTTTTTTTTGTTGCTGCCACTGAGATCTGTCCAAGGCTGCCAATTAAAACTGTCTAGGGCTTTGAATCGAAACCGTGTCACCACGTAATGTTTTTTTATGATAACATTGTTCATAATTTGAAATTTGTCTGTAGGGTATCTCTTTTTAATAAATTTTTATTGAAATCAATATGTTATGGACAAGATTTAAGTAGGATTTTCAAAAAAGAAAAAGAAAAAAAAGAAGAAGAAGGAAATTTAAAATTGTTGGGTTTTTTTTTTTTTAAGAAACACAAAATCGCGAAGTAGAAATTTAAAGAGAGAAAACCCTAGGTGAAGGATTCTTCTCTAGCAGAAAAAACCTAGCTGAAAGAAGGAAACCCTAGTAGGAGGATTTTCTGAAAATAATTCAGAGCCCTTGGAGGAAAAAATTGGAAAAAATGACAAACGATAAGTTTTAAGTGGACAAGTTCACCTGCAAGAATAATTTTTCATTGTGGAAACTTAAAGTAAGAGATTTGATGATGTGGCAAGCGTTTCACAAAGCTTTAGATTGGGTTAGGAAGAAACCTGCTGGCATGACATATTTGGATTGGGAGGACTTGGATGGTTGATCTCTCAATACCATCAAGTTGTGCCTGAGAGATGAAGTTATCTTCATTATTGTTGAAGAAACCTTAGCATCAGGTTTGTGTGGGAAGTTGGGAACACTATATATCATGAAATATTTAACCAACAAAATTTAATTAAAGAGACAACTATATGGCCTTCATATCAAGGAGTGTACTAAAATTTCAGAACACTTAAATGTTTTTAGTACACTTATTTTCCAATTCATAGATATGGAAGTTGAATTTCAAGAAGAAGATAAATTTATTACCTTGTTGTGTTCCTTTCCCAAGCCCTGGGATCACTTTGTGACTTCTATCAATTTGAGCACTACCAAATCTTTGGAATTTTATTATGTTGTGGGAGCTCTGTTATCTCAATAAGTACAAAAGAAGTCTAGCATTAAGGCTTCTAGACCATAGTCCATCATAGATAGAGGTCAGTCAAAGGAAGGAGGAGAGAAAGTAAGAATTTCTTCTAGATCAAAATTAAAAGGCAAGAAGTGTAAAGAAAAATGTTGGTACTACAACAAAATAGGACACCGTGAGAAATAATGATGGAAACAAAAGGAGCTCATTTAAAAACTAAAGAAGGAAGAAAGTAAAGTTGAGTCAGGTATTAATGATGAAGTTTTATCCGCTGAATTCAACATGGTAAAGGAAGCTTTACTAGTTTCCCATCACTTGAGCCTCCACAGAAATTGGTTACCTCATATAAATCTATAAATGGTAGTTTTGTGTTTATATGTTATAGTGTATCTTTTCATACTGTTGGGATGGGAAATGTCATAATTATACAATTAGAATGTTAATTGTTGTTATACATGTATTTGAGTTAAGGAAACATTTGAATTCTTTGGGAGTATTGGACTCAGAAGGTTACAAGTTCACAGGTCCAAATGGAGTGCTGAAAGTTTCAAAAGGCACTATGGTTGTTATGAAGACAAAAAATATCGAAAAACTTTATAGTCAAAGGAAGTACTCGGGTGAGTGAGGCAAATACTGTATCTAAGAAGGTAGAAGAAGATACTCGCCTTTGGAATCAACGACTGGGTCACATGAGTGAGAAGGGTCTTTAGTTACTGATGAATCGCAAATTACTTCCTTATTTTAAATCCTTGAGGTCGGATTTTTGTAAATATTGTGTATATGGAAAACAATGTAAACATATATTTAAAACTTGAAGTCATAATAGTAAAGAAATTTTGGACTATACTCATTTTGATATTTCGGAACCATCTCCTACTGTATATTATGGAGGTGCATTATACTTCTTAACATTTATTGATGATTTCTCTGGGGAAGTTTAGGTCTATTTATTTTTTTTAAACAATTTTAAGCTATGGTGGAAAAGATTAAAGAAAATCAATTAAATGTTTAAGAACTGACAATGTCGATGAATTTACTTCCTTATAATTTAAATAATACTGTAAGAATGAAGGGATTGTTAGGAATAAAATTTTTGTCTATACTCCTGAGAAAAATTGTGTTGTTGAATGTATGAGTGGGACTCTTATGGAAAGAGGCAAAAACATGATAATCAATGCTAATATACAAAAGGAGATGCGGGTAAAAGAAGTATCTATTTCTTGTTATTTGGTAAACAAATCACCTTCAGTTTCCATCAATTTTAAATTTTTTGAAGAATTTTGGTCAGGTCATTCTTGTGACTATTCACATTTAAGGATTTTTGGTTGTGATTCCTATGTTCTTATTCTAAAGAGTTATTGTTCAAAGTTAGACCCAAAAGAAAAATGTTGTTTCTTTGTTGGGTATTATTATGTGGTGAAAGGACACAAGTAGTGGGATCCTTATTCACATAAGATAGCCATTGGTAGAGATGTAACATTTGATGAATATTCTCTTGTAAAATCATATTTTGTAAAAGTTGAACAAGAACTGGTATCATTGAAACAACAAATTCAGTTGGAGGCTAAATATTTTACAGAAACTCAAAAGGAAGGAGAGACTTCTAAATAAAAAGATGAAGAACATGAAAATGAAACTAAAGAAGTTCCAGAACCAGTTCAACAACCAATCACTCCATGAAGGTATACAAGGGAAAGAAGAAAATTGAAAAAAGGTATGAAGATTTTTCTTCATATATTGCATTGATTTATAAAGATGGGGAACCTTGTTATTAGAAAGCAATGGATGATGTGAATAGAGGAAAATTTAAAAAGGATATGTATGAAGAAATGAATTCTTTAGCCAAGAACAAAATCAGGGAACTTGTAGAACTTCCTGAAGGGAGAAGTATTGTTAGATCAAAATGGGTCTTGAAATTAAAGTGAAATGTTGATGGAAGTATTGAAAGTTATCACGTGAAGCTGGGAGCAAAGGCTTATTCTCATGTTGAAAGTATTTATTTTCATGATAATTTTTCACTAGTCGTAAAACTTGTTTCTATTCATACTCTGTTGGCACTAATTACGTTAGTTGACCTTGAGTTAGAATAGTTAGATGTTAAAACAACTTTTCTTCATGGTGATTTGGACTAAGATATTTATATGGAACAATGAGGAGGTTTTGTACAAGTTTGCAAAAAAAAATTTGTGTGCAATCTTATGAAATAATTTCATGGCCTAAGGAAATCTCCCAAGCAGTGGTATAAGAAGTTTGACTCCTTCAGGGTGAGAGAAAACTTTACTAGAAGTGAGTATGATAATTGTGTATACTTCAAGAGTTTCAATGACATATTCAATATCTTTGTTTTGTATGTTGATGATATTCTTATCGCAAGAAAAATCATGGAATAAATCAATATTATAAAGGCTCGACTCTCTAAGATGTTTGATATGAAGGATCTTGGAGCAACAAAACATATCTTTGGCATGGAGATACACAAAAACATGGAAAATAGTAAGCTTTAGTTATCGCAATAGAATTATGTGGAGAAAGTACTTGAAAAGTTCGATATGAACAATGTGAAACCTGTTAATGTTTCATTAGCTCCCCATTCTAAGTTTCTATAGTTTTGAGCCCTAGAACTGATGAAGAAAAGAAGCATATGTCTTGTGTACAATATGAAAATATGGTAATAAACTTAATGTATGCGATGGTATCTTCAAGACCTCACATTTGACATGCATTTGGAGTTGTGAGCAAGTTCATGGAAAATCTAGGAGAAGAACATTGGCGAGAATTGAAATGGGTTCTTCGGTATTTAAGAGGCACAAGTAACCATTGTATCATCTTTAATGGAAGTGGGGGTTCAATCTATGGATATGTGGATGTTGATTATGCAGGTGATTTGGACAAAAGAAGATCTACTACAAGATATGTTTTTACACTTGCAAGTGGAGAAATTAGATGGATGTCAAAGCTCCAAGAAGTTGCTTTTTTTTCCACTACTGACGAAGGGTATATATCTGCTTCATATGCATGTAAAGAGGAAATATGGTTGAAAGGTCTACTTGATGAGATTGGAACGATGAAGGAGAAAGTGAATATGTTATGTGATAGTCAAAATCTTATTTATTTGGCTACAAATCGATATTATCATAGAAATACCAAGCACATTTATGTAAGGTACCATTTTGTGATACATGTGATCGATGGTGGAAAAGTAGCTCTAAAGAAGGTCCATACACGGGAGAATCGTGCAGACATATTCCCAAAGCCAGTTTCATTAGAGAAGTTGCGATGGTGTTTGGATTATTTTGTCTTGCAAAAGAGATGATTAATGGGAATGGGAAATGGATTAGGAAAACTGTTTTCAAGGTGGAGATTGTTGAAAATGACAACAATTAATGTAAATGATGTAATAATCTCGATAAATATGTTTAACCATTTCGTCAATTTTTATAATTAAAGGAAGTTATGTAACTAAGTAGCCCATATTAATTGGTGATTTCCTGAGAGGCTTGTAGCCTGGAGGAACAATATTCTTGATCAATAATATTTCCAATCCCTTGCCCCATAAAGGTTTCCTTGACTCATTGTCAAGGTTTACCACGTAATTCTTTTATATTAGTTTGTTTGTGATTCTCTTTCCTATTTTGTTCATGTTTTGTCTTGACTGAATGCTAATAATACCAACATATTTGTGTTACTATATTGTTAAAAATAACTCTATTCTTGGATTTCCCCCCACCTTTAACTATTTCTTGGTTGTGTCTTCTCTTGACATTGGTGGTTTTTGGTTTTTTTTTGCTTCCCATGATGTAATTATATGTTTTCATTATAATCACTATATATCCAAGAATAACCACTTTCATAATAACTCAATAATTTTTCCATAAGGTAAGCACATCAATAGCTCAAATCAAAGAAGCTTTTGTAACATGGTTTTTTTTTTTTTGAAAAAAAAATATGTTTTCAAATTTAGTTTTCTAGTTTTTTTTTTTTTTGGTGGAAAGTCCACAAGCTTTGATATTATGTGAATGTGTTCCACAAGGAGCAGCCATGGATTTTTTTTAATAAATTATTAAAAATGAGTCAAATATTTTGTAAAAAGGGGGAACAAAATAAAAGGAAAGGGAAGAAGGGATTCTTCTAAGAGTTATAAGAGAGCGAAATATTAAGAATTTGATAGGGTGACGAAAATGTTATAAAATTAATATTTTTAAAAAAATTTATAAATACTAAAAATAGAAACCTTTTTATTTTGATTTTAAAAAGTTACATAAATTATTAAAAAAAGAAAATAAAATATTAGTGAATTAAAAATATTCAAATACATAACTAAAATTTATAAAATTTTGTAGATGATATGAATGGGTTCGACCATGAAAATAAAGGGAAGGGGATGAAATTAATAGTTATGAAAAAAATTTATTAATTAAATGAATGCTTCTAGATGATATGAATGGATTTCACTAGGAAAACGAAGAGAAGGGCATGAAATTAGTATTTATGAAAAAAAAATTAATTAGATGAAACAATTATTTTGAAAAAGAGAAACAAAAATCTAATGAAGTGGATGAAAAAATGAGTGAAGAGCTATAAGAGAATAAAATATTAAAGATATGATAAGGGTGGGATAAAAAGTTCAAAAATTGATATTTTAAAGAGACTTATAAGTATTAAAAATTAACATTTTAATTTAATTTAATTTAAAACCAAAAAGAAGAATTAGAAATAAATAGTAAATTTAATTTTTTTTACAAATACAATTTCAAGATTTAAAGATTTTATAACTTAACAATTAAAATTAGAATGTATAATGAAAATGAAAATTTGAAAAATTACCCTTAAAATTAGAGATTATAATTCATATGTATTAGTATTTTAAATCAATGAGATAAAAAATAATCAAAAAAGAAAAAAAGGAGATACAAAATTAAAAATAAATTCAAGAATGATTCATGTGACAAACAAAAAGGTGACAAACAAAATAGAGAAATTATTAAGATAGGTGATAGAGAATATTCTTTCAAGACCATGTTACCTTTCATATTTTATTATTTTTCCTTTTTATAACTTTTCATTAATCTTTTACTCTTCTTCTTTTCATTTCTTTAGAAAAAAATGATACATTTTAATAATTTGTTTAAAAAAATAGATAATTTCCTATCCATTTTATTTATTCTCCTCATGACACCTATTCACATTATCGCAAGACTTTTATGTCCTTAATGACCAGTAACTTTTATGTCCTTAAGAATGAGTGACTTTCCACTTAAAGCTTTAAACAAAAAAAAAATCGAAAATAAAAATCTTTACCAAAATAATAATAATAATAATATATATATATATATATATATATATATATATATATATATATATATATGAAATTTTACAACATAAAATTACCTAACAAACCTCTCTCAATTCTAGATTTCCTCCCATTATAATATGTATGGATCTGAATGAAATAAATATTGCACTAGATTTCCTCTTCTTTAGAAAAAAGCGATATGCATAAGTGAGCCAAAGAAATGTATGTTTGATGTTCATCTCTTCGTGTACAAGATTCTATTTTTCATTTATAAATTTATAATATATGTAGTATCTATATTGGTAAATTGATATTTCTGCCAATAAAAACATGAGTTTCATGCATACACAACTTCAAACCTACATGGTATTTACAAAGGAGATCAACAATTAAGTAGGTCAATGAATAAGTCCGTATTGCTAAATTCGTAATCCATTCATCAAGTAATGAACAAAAGACATTGTAAAGTGAGTAAACTATGCCGTAATGAGAAGATGGTGAAAACACTAACATGTGGGGGTGACGATGCAGAGTGAGTGATGGAGCCTAGCCCTCGCTTCCATGTGGTGATGCACAAATTTAGAAATCAAACTTTAATCTGCAAATGTATTTGTTTTAAAAACTCTACCAGGTTACTGGCAACTCATCAAGCGAATAATTGGTAGTGTGACACAACGGATTTGACCACGTTGATTTGATGTACTTATGGATTTTTCGAATATTGTGGCAATCTCCTCCGTAACTCCGTATCTGTCCTTGTGAGCTGGTGTATTTACTGAACCTTATCCCAACTTTCGCGCCATACCCTTGCCCTATGCAACAACACTTCAACTGTGTTTTGGTATTTTTCGTTAGTTGAGTTGAGAGGAGGGTTTTCCAACCTCCACAAACCCTTCAGAACTGCTCAAGGGTTTCACTAATGCATCTATGCGTCTCTGTGTGCAGAGTTTGTGTCCTCCCTTCTGTCAAACAAGTTCTGCTCTGTTTTCGTGGCGTTATTTTCTTCAGACACTATTGTTTGCAAACCCTGCAATGGCGACTTGTCACTTGTATGTTTGGTAATCTCTGGCGGTGGTTTTTCTTGTTGTTCGAGTTCACTCTCATAGTTGCAGGCTCTTTCTCGCTTCTGTAGTTTAATCTTATGACTGTTTGCTGTCGATTTTTCCTCCAGGTTTGGGCTGACTAGAACTCCTATGGCTGCCTACAGTTCGAAAAAAACACAGGTATTTAATCCTCTCCCTGTTTTACACCTTTCTGCTTCTGTCTGGACTCTAATCGTTCTGGCTCCTTTGTGAGCAGGACCTCTCGGTTCACAACCTGGGTGCTCGTCTCTGTGCAACCCTCAATTTCTTCGGTAAGTTCCTCTATACTACGATTGCTCAGTTTGTATTCTCATTCCCGTTCCTTTGAATGCAGATAAATAAAAATAAAATGTTGTAAAATTCTAATAGTCGAACAATTTTGGGTAATCTGCAGGCCTCTTTGTCCAGTTATAGGTATGGCTACCCTTTCTTCAACATCGAAACCCTATGGGTAGGGTCGACTCCACTTACGTGTTTCTGTAGCTTAGGGTTTATATTTTCTTTGTTACCAAACTCTGGTTGGTTGTTGAAGTTCTCACTGCAAATTGTTAATGATACAAATGTTTTGTTGGAGCTTTGCTATTTCACTGTGGTGGTATTATTTTTTGTTTCAAACCCTCGTTCAGTTATGTGTCCGACACTCTGTCCCTCTTTTGGACAGTTTCGAAGACTTTGGCAACTTTTCAAAGAGTAATACGGAGATGTTTTGTTTGTAACAAACTTCAAATTTGTTCTGTGTTTGTGAACTTACCTTGCACTGTCTGCAATTGTTTTTTTGGTTCAGTTTTGCCGTGAGAAACGTAAAACTCTGTTCTTCTTTTGCTTGTGTAAACTTCTTTCGTTGTCTTCGTAGCCCTGTTAATAGTATGAAACAAGAAATTTTCTTTCTCCTGTACACGGTATCTCGTTTCTTAAGTTAATTCAGTTTACTTTTAAATCAATTCTGTTTGCAGGTTCAAATTAAAGTGCTACACATATATCAGTAGGGAAAATAAAAATTCATTTCACAATAATCTGATGTATATTAACAAATTTGCTGAAAGAAATTCTGGTTGCAGATGGTTTTCAAACTCTGTTTTGTATTCTCTTCTCTCTGATGGAAATCTAACCCTACAATATATTATTGTTTTCTATTTATATGCCTGTAGGTGATAGTTCAGTTTTGATTTTCGGTTGAACTAACAATCACATTATCTAACTACATTGCCAGTATCAAAAAAAAAAAACTTCTAATTTAAATTACAAAAATATTTTACTTTCCTAATCTTACTGTTCTCTTCCAGATAACGAATAATAAAATAAAATAAAATACAGGTTTAGTAACCTGTCCACAATCACGTGTAACAATGAGACAATTAAGCCATCTTTCGTCTACTTCGAGTTAGATGCTCCTGCATCAGTGAGGCTATGGAAACAGATTATGTTGTACATAGATTGGAATCATCGTCGTCCTTGGAAAACATGCATGTACTTTACCACGCGGAATGGAGGGTGGTGTCAAGTCACATAATGGTCCCTATCCTCCACTATGTGGAAGATAATTTGCACTCTAGTATGAGCATAACTTTCTAACCATACAAGTACATTATACAATCCACACTCATAAATATAGAGGAAATCGTTTATTAATACATTTTTATCCATCACAAAACTGTAGTTGAATCTCAAAACTATATTTTAAAATTACAAAATGGTAGTTTAATGTTAAAATTATATTTTAACGAAAATAAATATATAAATAAATAAAGTTTCAAAAAAATATTTGAAATCTTGCTCTTCATTCTTAGTTATTAATTTTGTTCCCTTAGGTTATTTCTCGTGTCTTTTTCTTTGCTTTCTTTTTCCTTTTGGTTCTTTATTAATTTTTTATTTTAATTATTATTAATTATTTAATTAGTTATTATTATTTTTATTTATTTAGTTATTAATTTATTTATATTTTATTTATTATTATTGTTATGATTGTTATTATTATTTAATTTGAATATAATTTAATATTTATATATTTTTAATTAATATTAATTTATTAATCTAAGATTACAATATTTATGATTAAAACTAATAGTAATAATAATAATAATAATACAAATGTTATTTGATTTATTAATTTTTTTATTCCACGCAAACTAGTTGTTATTCTACATCTGCTAGTTGGAGATTTCTTATGTATTTAAGTTGGGTCTTAGATAGATTTTTCATTTTGTCCTGATGATGAACCACACTGGCTGGTTCGAAAAGTGTCGACACAATCGACTTGAATGTGATTTTCACATAAAGATTTTATACATAATTTATGGATCACAGAAGCCAAATTCCTAATATTAAAAACATTTTTGTTTAAAACTAATAATAATAATAAAATTTGAAGGACTAACTAAAAATATGATTGAAATATAAAAAAATTAACTACTATAATTTCTTCTTATATTGTGACCAACAATGGTTTTACAAAACCTTTAAAAACAGAGTTATAAGAAAATTGGATTTTAAACACAAGAAAGCTATTTAGGATATATGGAAATTTATATATTAACTTACAACAATCAAATTTTATGAATTATTTAATTATTACTATTCTAATTTTATAAAGTAATTTGATGTATTTAATTTATATTTTCAAAATAACTTTTATTATATAATTAATGATGAAATCAAAACATAATAATTAATAAAACATACCTCGGATGTGGGTGATTAGACACACCTTGTTGGAAGGCCACAAGGGTTCTCCGTTGTCATGCAGCTGGCCTCACCATGAGGCTATACCTACCTCAGGGGTGAGATCCATAAATAAGCTATGGTGGTTGACGACCTCATTCATTCCTCGACACTCATTCTAGTGTATTTTGCATTTAATCTTGCCGCAATGTTCACTGGCCTTTTATTGGCAATGGAGCCTTCTCCACCCCGCATTATTCTCGCGCCTCCCTCGATTTCTCTCTCAGGCTTGCTATGCAAGCTCCTGCTCATCTTCCCATTCATCTTCCCATTGCTCATCCATTTCACATTGCTTCTCATTCGTCCACTGCACATTCTCCTCACTCTGCTCATTCTGTCCCTCTTTTGCATCCCTAGTATTCCACTGAAGTTATTCCTTACTGTCACCGTATCTGTTGTCGCGGGGGAGGTGGTAGAGGTTCTCCCTTTCACCCTACAATTTTGGTCATGGAGGAGAGCACTTTGGCCTTTTTAGTGTCTATGGACATGACGAAGGTCTCTGACCCATGGCTCCTTTCAGCCCATCTCTCAATTCGAATTTCAGAGACTCGGCAAAGCAATTTGCAACTCTAGTTCTCGGAAGACACCACGAAATTCCACTCTCTCTCACTCATCCTCCCCGCTACCTAGGAAAATGGTGGTTCTTCCTATCAAAAGCATGGAGGAAGGCTCTAATATTGGGGGAAAAAGCTCTGCTGAAGGTGAAAAGAAACCAAACAATGCAGAAGACATAGGCACTGGCTCCACCTCCACTCCGGAGCTGGCTCCTCAGCCCTCCAAGAAGGAGCAATCCCTCTCTGACTATGGGTGCTACATTGTGGAAGAGAGTCCTCGTATGCAACATAATGACATGAAGGAACAACATCAGTAGCGCCATGGCTCCTCTATCTCCAATATTTTCATACCTTGATATAGTTTCTATGCTTACTTCTCTTCTGCACAACAAACATAGTTTTTTGGATATTTTGTTAATAGTTGATTTCACCATTAGGGGCAGTTCATTCTATGTTTTGTGGAAATATCTATGGGTTGGTTTCCCCCAAGGGGCAGCCCCATTTTTGAAATTTTGAATTATCTCTTTCTGACCGAGATTGTCTAATTCATCAACCCAGGTCACAAAGCTTAAATGTAATATTTTTGTACGATATAATACAAATTAGTCTTATACAAAAAAAAATTAAAATAATAAAAAATTCTTAAAATATAAAATAATTATTTTAAATAATATCAAATTGAATTTAACAATAAAAAATTTCATTTCATGTCATTTAATTAAATTATAATTTTGATTATTTTTTTACAAAATATTTTAATATGGAATTCTTACCCATATAATTTACAATACAAGAAATTTATTTATTTCTAATTAGTATGTTCATTTCCATATTTATCTACAAGTAATTTCATTTTTATTGAGATGATATTCGAAGGGAAAAATTATTTAGTTAAATTAATTTTTAAAATAAATTTATGGTAAAGAAATAGTTATTATATTATCCTTTTGGGAAATATTTTATTTAATAAAGAGTAAATATTTTGCTTTGATAAAAGAAAACAATTTCCTCCAAAATTAGAGTCGTTTTAATATATTTAATTAAAAATATTTTTCTTGGGTTTTGGTTTATATTTATGTTGACTATTCTTTTTCCTCTCATTTCGAATTTTTTTTTTTTTTTTTTGGTAGCACCACTCTGGTTAACTTGGAATGAGAGAGCTTGTTTCTTTTGGAAATCAGAAGAGAATATTCATTTTTTTTAACAAAAATATAACACAGTAGCATGTTTAGATGAAGATAAAAACCCTACTAACATTAATTTCGTTAGAATTGTAGAGCTAGGCTCTCAGGAACTAGGCGTGCAACTGATGTAAATGAAGGAGGAGGGAGAGGATACTCGTTACCCTAATTACCGGATTAACAGAAACCCACCATTGGATTCACCAAACCAATGTTCACTATCCACATTCTTCCGCCATATGATGAGGGATGGCTTGCCATGGAATTTTCCCAGCCATGTGGCCTCTGTCATGTGAGGAGTAATACAACTAGAACCACCTTATTAAACACATAATTACAGTAAGGAAAAATCACTAGCATAACATAAATCACTCATAAAACAAAGTCCAAAAGCATAGCGTATACAAACTGCTACATGGTCAGGGAATTAATTAAATGGGGCTATAACATTGGCATAATGTATAAAAATTGCTCCACAGTCAAAAAAAATTAATTAAATATGACTATAACACTGACCAGAGCACCTCTACGTATAAAAAAATATTATGGTAATGAATTATTACTATTGCAAAATGGACCAGAACACCTCTACTTATATAAAGAATATATCAAATTAAAATAAGAGTGATTTTAAAGGCCATGGCTCATCCAAGAAATTTGAATTATAATAATCCTTTACAAAATAGCAAATAATGTCTCTCATTATAGGAATAACAAACCTCAAATATTAAATACAAAAATATCTCTATTATGAATTATCGAGAAATAAATCAGAGAGAGAGAAAATAATCTAATTTCTAAAACATATCACAATAGACTAGTTTCAAATATAATAATAATTATTTTAAATAATATCACATTAAATTTAAAACTAAACATTTTGATTTCATGTTAATCATATTTATTTAGGCCATTTACAATTTTGATTGACTATTTTGAAAACCATTTTAACTTGGCATTATTATTATTATTATTACTACTACGTTTACTTTTATATTTATCTATATATAATTTTATTATGAAAATTTATTTAGTTAAGTTATTGGTTTAAATAAATTTATTGTAAAAAAATATTAATATTATGTTGTTTTTGTTGTAAAGTGTTTTATGTGTTAAAGAGGAAATATATCATTTAATAAAACAATAAACTTTATTATAAATTTTAATAGTTTTAAATAATTTTATTAAAATATCATGTTATTCTTCCATTTATATTTATAACAGTTTTTAAGTTATTTATTTTTTTGAAATTTTTACATAAAAATGAATTTTTTTTATTTTATAAATTAGAGTGGTTTAAATCCTTGTATTGTAGAAAAGGCATGTGTATGTGCTTAAGTTTAAAGTGGTAGTCGTAGTTACTGAAATCAGCCTTATATCATGCAAGTAAAAAAGTGGTCCAATTAACAAATCATATATATATATATATATATATATATATATATATATATATATATATATATATATATAATTTTCTTAAATTTAAAATAACTGTAATTTTCCTTTTAACTAATTTTCCTTTTCTTTTTCTAGTTAAAAATATGTTAGTAATGATAATATTAATACTATGGAAAGGAAAATAGTTACTAACTTTTTGGAAATGATGGCTTTGTTTGACTTTGAATTAAAAATTTTAATTTCAAGAAACTTTAATTATTTTAGTGTTTTTATATATGAAGTGATTTTATTATTTTATAATTTTTTATTTATGAAGTTGATATAAATATATAAATATATAAAATTTAATGTATTATTATTTTTTTAATCATAATTTTTTTTAATTTTTGAAGGATGTAAGATATACAGTGATCGATTTATTATTTAGGGATTTTATGATGTAAAGGTTTTTGTGATGCCGTTTAAGCTAGCTGCTATTCATATGTGATTTTGACTGCTCAAATTCCCTTAGATTAGTACAAACAATTTTTTTTTTTTTTAAATAAAATTATTTTTAACGTTTGATGGAAAAATAATCTATCCAAATGCAATACATTATCATTAAAATTTTACAAATTTTTAGTCAAATCTAAATATATCTCAATATAACACACAAACATAATTGATTGTCAACATCAAATTCTTAATATAAAACTATTATAAAAAAAACACTAACAAGAAAGAACATGGTGATTAATACTCTAGACCCCTTGAAATTCTCAAGCATATACTTATAAAAATTTCCTTTCACAATTTGGCTTAAAGGTCCACCTACTCGCTAACTTTCTATATAATATCATTTTTTAATGTAAATATAATTAGTAATTATTGAGTATATTGAATGTTTGACTTTAAATATTTTTTAATAGTCTTTTTTATTTATTGAAAAAATCATGTATCTAGTAAATAATTTATATATTGAGGAGTTTTAGTAGTGCATTATATTGGATATAATTTTTTGGGATTCAAATACTTTAAGTAAGTCATTCATCTATGACCAGTTCCATGAGAGGTATTAGTAACTCGCTAATTTCTCATGATTTTTGAATATTCCACTTAGCAGTCATTGCATCAGGTGAGACTCAGAGCGGTAAAGAAGTGGGATTGAAACTAGTGAAACGAATCACATAGCGTCGATCATCACTTCTGTGGCTTGCACTCGACAATCGGTACTTTCGAGCAGGTCATCCATCCCACATGGCCTTTGGATAAACACACTTAACTCGTAAAACTCCAAAATTAAGCGTTCTTGAGCCAGAGGCGTTCTGGGATGCATGACCTCCTGGGAAGTCCTGGTTACCGGATGCAAGCCCCAGAAGTGATAATTGAGGCTATGTGATTCATTTCACTAGTTTCAATCCCAGTTCTTCACCCATGTGAGCATCACCAGATGCAATGAGTGCTAAGTGGACTATTCAAAAATCATGATAAATTAGTCAATTACTAATACCTCTCATGTAAATGGTCATATATGAATGACTTACTTAACACAGTTGAATCCCAAAAAATGATATCTAAAATAATTTATAATTATGTAAATACATATGCTTATTTTGAAATTAGATTTTCAAAATTCTAATTTAATTAACAGTAATCATTAAGTGGATGGTATGGATTTAACCTTCATAGAATATTCTAAAATATTCTCAATAACATACACAAATCAAAATCTAAGATTTAATTTTCCAAATTAGTTATCACTCTTTTGCATTTTTAATTAAATTCAATAATTAAAAAATATATGTTATGAAAAACTATCATATGAAACAAGTTATGGTTTTTGGGCATGTGGTATTGATATAACAAACTCTATTTATTTATTAAAAATATTCATGATAAAGCTGGGAAGAATCTCCATGATTAAGAAACTGGTTACATGTATTTTTAAATTATACATATGTTTAACTTACATATTAATTATCTTTATCACCATAATATATAAATCTTAACTTTCGATCATATCTATTGAGATTCAAAGATATTTGATCCCTCTCAACAGTTGGTAGATCTAGAGTTAAAATGGATCTAGGCCGTTTTAATTCCCATTAATACTATCTGTCAATGCCATGGGTTCTTGGTAGATCTAGAGTTAAAATGGATCTAGGCTTGCTTAATTCCCCATAAATAAAATTGGGAAATTCCATGGGTTCTCATAAAGTTGTTTACCTTAACTAAACATAAATTAATAAAATAATAATATACTATCGGTAAATGCCATGGGTTCTCATAAAGCTGTTTCACTTAACTACTCAACATAAATTAATAAAAATAATAATAATGAGTATAATTTTTATTTTTATATAGAGTTTTTATTTTTTAATTTAATTTTATTGAGTTAAATATTTATAGTACAATACATTACAACATAATATTTCAGCATTAACTGGCTAGTTGTTAATAATTATTTTAGATGGACTCAGTAACTTACTTGAATTACTGAAATTTAGCTGAACTTCCTCACACCTTCCACCACGGGCACAGGAGATACGAGAACACACACGACTCCTCCGGTCTTCAACTCGCTATACAGTCCCGAATTACAGTGATCTTGGAACAAACTATCCTCAGACAAGTGGCCCAGCAGGCTTCAGTATTAATTCAAATAAAATGTTAGATACCAAGTAATGCCTCAGAGTAGAGGTTTTTTAGTCTCGGATCTCTTAAAGCATAATTACAACACTCTTTCGAAAGCTCACTCACTCACACAGCACACACAAGCGATGCAAAAACACAAGCTTACACACACTTATATAGAATATGAGAAGTATTGAGGGTCCTTGTGATCCAGGTGGATATTGGTGGCCACCCGCCTATTCCACTTGGGCCCCCACCATTGTCTCTTTCAGTTTTTCAGTTTTGGCATAACTTACTATTTTTAGCAGTTTTTCGGGTCCTGAACTTTCGGAGCCGTTTTGAGGCCCTAAACGACGTTTTTTGGTATGAAAATTTGTTGCGATTTTGATCATCAAAATTGTCACAAAAGTTGTAGTTCTCGGATAGAGCTTTCTAATGATGTATCATGTGCGTCAAACGGAGATAGTATGCCAAAGTTACGTCCCTGGGAAGTTGAAACACCAATTTACCCAAACGGGGCCCATAGTTTTGGCGCTTCATCTCCTAGGGTTAGGTTTTTGGGATGTTGAGGGCTCTCCATTGTTTTTCAATAATAAATAGGCCCTCGAGCCTCATTGTAACTCAGTTCAGAGGTCTGTAGCCACCACATCTCTTCTCAGAGATTCGCTACCAGCACCCTAGCTATTTTATTTCCATTATGTCTGTAAGCATCTTTCTGTGATTTTGATATTAATGAAATGAAGTGTTATTTCCGCTGCATCTCTGTATTTATGGTTATGTGTTTATTCTGTTGCGTTCCTTCATAAATCCGGATCAGTGGTATCAGAGCGGTCTGCTTTTTCTCGATCCTTCTTTGCATGTCCCCAACGAGGTCGGGGTATAAGGAGCTAGGGCTTGATCTGGTGGAACCTTTGCAAGATCAGCCTCGCAAACCTCGACAGACGCCCATGGGGGACGAAAGAAAGATGAGGGAGCAGAAGATCCTATCAAAATATTGCTCGAGGAGGCCCTCGAAAAACAAAGGAACGCGATGATGGATAACTTTGCTCAGATCCTTCAACGGCTGCCCACCGGCGGCGCATCTGCATCCAGTAGCCACTCTGGAGTTGCGACTTCCTTTAAGGTACAAGTAAATTTTGACATTCCCATATTTGAGGGTCAAATAGACGCAGATGCCGTAGATAGATGGTTGAATCTATTAGAAGGATATTTCTCTGTTCATGACTTTTCAGACCGGGAGAAGATTATTTTTGCACTCCTCAAAGCTACCCCCATGTTAAGGACTGGTGGGAAACCTACTGTGAGAACAAGGACCAGACAGAACCCTCTCTGTTCTCGGCCGTACCAACTTGGAATTCTTTCCGAGACGCCGTCAAGGAACAGTACTATTCCGTGGGGAGCTATGAGGACAAGTACATACAATGGACCACGCTGCGACAACAAAGGGATCAAGATGTGCACGAGCTGACGAATCTGTTCCATACCCTGCGCACAAAGTTGGGTATCAAAGATTCAGAGAAACATTTAGTGCTAAAGTATCGCGGCTGTCTGCATAGATACATTAAGGAGGAAATGGAGTTCCTCGACATCTCCTCGCTTGGTACGGCATACCGGTATGCTGCCAAGATTGAGCAGAAATTCAAACAGAAGAAGCGAGACTTTGGATCTGCGAATCAAAAGCAAGGAAAAGGTGCTTCCAAACCGCAGAACAAAGGACGGAGCATGGCGGCTAAAGACAACCCGTCAAAGCGACAAGACAAGAACAACACCGTAAAGCCAAAGAAGGACACGGGAAAGTGGTGTGAGTTCCATAAGAGCTCCACTCACAACACAAGTGAGTGTCGGGCCAAGCGGTCGCTAGTGGCCGAGATGAGGGCTTCTGAGTCAGATGCATGCTCCGACTCCGAATCAGAACCTGAAAAGGGGAATGAAAAAGGGAAACAGATTATTGATGCGGAGCCCAACGCCATTGTTGCCACTACAAAGGTCCAGAAGGAGGAACCGGAAGATCCAGAGGAGGAGGAACGTCTCTTCCACTCCCAGATGTGGGTAAAGGGCTCCCCTGTACGGTTCATTGTCGACAATGGGAGCCAAAAGAACCTCATTTCAGCAGACGCCGTGAAGCGGTTGGGCTTGCCGACCACAGCTCACCCACATCCATACACCATCGGGTGGCTTCACCAAGGACGAGATCTCCGCGTCAGCCAGCAGTGCCGCCTTCCCTATAGCATCAAGCCCTTCACGGATGAGGTATTATGTGACGTTGCTCCTATTGATGTTTCGGATGTATTATTAGGACAACCATACTTGTGGAAGCGTCATGCTGTGTATGAGTCTCGACCTCGTGCTGTTATTATTACTTTGGGAAATAAGTTGTACAGGATACCAGAGGTACCACCTCCTACGACTATCTCTTTGGTTACTACAAAACAATGTAGTAAGCTCATTTCCCAAACCCGGAAATTCGTTTTCCTGATGATCCGCCCCCAGGGCAAGAAGAAGACTGTGGCCACGACCTCCAGACAGGGCCCCTCTGCACGACAACAACAAATGGATAAGGTCGTGGGGGAGTACGGGGACATCTTCACCTCACCCACAGGGGTTCCTCTGCACTGCCAGGTCAAGCACCCGATTGATCTGACCCCAGGTGCGCCACTACCCAATGGACCGATCTATCGACGCTCTGTTCTGGAAAATGATGAAATCAAGAGGCAGATTCAGGAGCTGTTGCAGAAAGGTCACATCGGACCAAGTTCATCGCCCTGTGGGAGCCCGATCGTGTTGGTACAGAAGAAGGATGGGACGTGGAGACTCTGTATTGACTATCGGGCGCTGAACAAGATCACTGTCCGGAATAGGTACCCAATCCCATGGATTGATGACCTTCTGGACCAACTCAAAGGTGCAAAATATTTCAGCAAGATCGACATGAAGTCTGGGTATCACCAAGTACCAGTTGAACCCTCTGATGTGTGGAAGACTGCCTTCAAAGCCAAGGAAGGCCTTTTTGAATGGGTGGTCATGCCTTTTGGGTTGACGAATGCTCCCACAACCTTCATGAGGATGATGGACGACATCTTGCGGCCATTCACCAACTCATTTGTAGTGGTGTACTTGGATGACATTCTGATCTTCAGCAAGACTTGGGAAGAGCACCTTCATCACATCTGAAAAGTCCTCCAAACACTGCGGCAACACAAGTTGTGTGCCAATTTGGAGAAGTGCACGTTTGGCATGACCCAGGTTCAATATCTGGGATACATTATTGATGAAAGGGGGGTGCATGTGGATCCGGCCAAGATCCAAGTCATTCGGGATTGGCCAGCCCCGACTACTATAACAGAGCTTCGTAGCTTTCTGGGTCTTGCTAATTTCTACCGTAGATTCGTGTTGGGATTCTCTCATATCACTTGGCCCTTGAGTCAAGTCACCAAAGGAGGAGCGAGAGAAAAATTCTTTTGGTCGGAACCTCAACAGAAAGCGTTCAAAGAATTGAAAAATCGCCTCTGTTCTGCCCCAGTGCTCACCTTACCAGACTTGCAGCAGCCATTTGAGATCGAGACAGATGCCTCTGACTATGCTATTGGGGCAGTTCTTACTCAACAGGGACATCCAGTGGCATATCACGGTGAGACATTGTCTGAGACAGTTCGCAAGTATCCCACCTATGACAAAGAAATGTATTCCATTGTGCAAGCCTGTCGACAATGGAAGCATTACATTTTGGGGAAGGAAACAATCATCCACACAGACCACCGGCCCCTGCAGTTCATACGGACACAAGGGAAGTTGCAGAATGATCGCCATCAGAAGTGGTCCACATATCTGCAACAGTTTCATTTGAACATCAAGTACAAGAAGGGTAGCACCAATAATGTTGCGGACTGCCTCAGCCGACCACCGATCGTGGCGCTCACCACCGTGCTCAACTCTTGTGGGCACGAGACTTCTGATTGGCCGCTTCTCTATGAGAGTGACCCAGAATTCGGCCACACTTACAAGGCACTCTTGGGGGGCACGCAAGTTCCAAATTTTCACCTCAAAGATGCACTTTTATGTCACCTGGGACACCTTTGTGTTCCTTCAAGCGAGCGTGCCAAGATGATATGGGAAGCACACTACAGTCGAGTCGCTGGGCATTTCGGGGTCGAGAAAACAGTAGCAATACTACAGAATTATTTCTATTGGCCGAACCTTCGAAAGGATGTCGAGAAGCACATCAGATCCTGCATTGCTTGTGCCATTGCCAAACCGACCATCAAGAAGCAAGGCCTATATACTCCACTACCTACCCCTAGTCGACCTTGGGAATCCATCTCCATGGATTACATGTCGGGCCTGCCTTCTACTAAGAATGGAAATGACTGTGTTTTCGTGGTCGTTGAAAGATTCTCGAAGATGGCCATTATGGCGGCCTGTAAGAAGAATATCACAGCAGAAGCCACTGCTAAACTCTTCTTTGAACGAGTGTGGGTGCACTTTGGGATCCCACAGTCTATCATATCAGATCGAGATAGCAGGTTCCTCAGCACATTTTGGTCCAGCCTCTGGTCGATGTTGGACACAAAGCTCACCAAGTCCACAGCTTTCCATCCCCAAACAGATGGCCAGACAGAGGTCGTCAACAGAATGATTGTACACATTCTGCGCATGTACAACTCAAAGCATCCACGCACATGGGACGAGAGCCTCCCCTATGTACAACACGGTTATAACCGGGCTCTCCACAGTTCAATTGGCCATAGCCCCTTTCAGGTGGGCTTGGGATTCCAGCCACTATGTCCCATTGACATAGCCATGCCGTTTGCAGCTGCTCAGGCCGATTCAGCTCATGTCCAGTCTGAAGTTGACAAAGCAAGTAGCTTCATCGAGTGCATTCAACACATCCGCCAACAGGTTCATGAGATATTGGACAGAGCCAATGCGAAGTACAAACAACGCCATGATCAACACCGGGTGCCACACCACTTCCAGGTGGGCGACAAAGTATGGCTACATTTGCAGAAGGAGCGCCTCACTGGACCTCACCGCAAGCTTCGCCCGCTCCGATACGGGCCGTACACCATCACCAAGGATGTAGGTAACAATGCCTTCGAGCTTAGTATTCCACCATTCCTTGGTCTGCACCCAGTCTTCAATGTGGATCGCCTTCGTCCTTACTTTCCACCTCTACTGGACACCTCGGACATTTCAGAACAACTCACACCAACAGAGTTAAACCCAGACTGCATGGAACAGGCCACCACAGATTGTATCATGGACATGCAAATCAAGAACACTCGTCAACAGCAGATCCAACTGTATCGGGTTGTCAAAGCTGGCCAACTTCTGCACCAAGGAAAGTGGTTCACCAGGGACCAAGTTCAGCAGAAATTTCCTCATCTCATGGAGGAACTTAACGCAATGGGGACCATTGCTTCCTAAGGGGGGAGGAATGATCCGGGTGGATATTGGTGGCCACCCGCCTATTCCACTTGGGCCCCCACCATTGTCTCTTTCAGTTTTTCAGTTTTGGCATAACTTACTATTTTTAGCAGTTTTTCGGGTCCTGAACTTCCGGAGCCGTTTTGAGGCCCTAAACGATGTTTTTTGGGTATCAAATTTTTTGCGATTTTGATCATTAAAATCATCACAAAAGTTGTAGTCCTCGGATAGAGCTTTCTAATGATGTATCATGTGCGTCAAACGGAGATAGTATGCCAAAATTACGTCCCTGGGAAGTTCTGGTACACCACTGACCCAAACTGGTCTAATGTGGTTTTATTTTCATCTCCGAGGGTTGTATTTTTTTGCTGAGTGAGGGCTCTCCATTTACTTCGAGTGAGAACGATGCCCAGCCTCATTGTAAAACACGTCAGAGGTCTCAGAGCCACCACATCTCTTCTATCGCTACCAAAGACCTCAGCGTTTCATTCATTACACCAGCTTTCATCTTCAGATTTTATTATTAATGAAAATAAAAGTGTTACTTCCGTCAGTGATCTCTGTATTTAAGTTTATAGTTATCTCAAGGCGCCTCGCATAAATCCGATCACCTTGCTGTGAATTATCACCCAGACGGTATCTCCTCTCTAATATTTGAGTACAATTGGAAATAAAGACACATTACCAACTCTTTCTACTTCTGTCAATGATTCATAATCGAAACGCTGGCTTGTTCACTGCGATGATGAGTATGAGGGAAGCTTTTGATTTTCCCAAGATTGATTTAACCATTCCATGTACTCAGATTCCCATTGATGGTCCATCTGTTCTTGAGCATCTTGATACAGGTCCACGAAAATGGTTGCTTTATCCTCGGATACCCTCTCTTTTCCTTTCTCTGTAGCTGCTTTTCCTTTAGTTGAAACTGTAGAAGATTCGTCTTTTATTAAAGCCTTTGATGATTGTCCTATATCAAACTTTATCGTGTCTGTCGTAACATAGAGATTCTTCTGTGGAAAGAGGTATTTATCATTAGATTTCTTCCACCTATTAACATATGCCATTGGGTCTATCTCTATGTCGAGGAAAGAATCTTTTTTGATTTTACGGAATTCAGGCATTGATAAGACTGGCATCTCGACTCCATCTAATAATTCCCATTTGAAAATTTGGAACATGCTGACAGAGCGTTCTAGGGCACATTGGATCGAGTGTTTGCAAATATGATTGATGTCTATCTTTTGTTGCCATCCTAATTAAAAAATCATGGATGAGCATACCTTAGTTGATAGCAATAGAATTATCAAACATACTACATCATCTGTCCAATTTCGGGCCATAACAGTAATAGTAACCAATGCCTTTTGATTAATTAACAATTTAATCACTTTTATCCTTCCTTGGAAATCTTCTAAAGTTCTGATCATGGACAACTTTTTAGGCAGTTTGAGTTTATGAAACTCTTTAAGCCAAAGGGTTAGCTTCTTGATTTCTTCAGTATTGTCAGCTAACACGGATTCTTCAATCTTCTCATAACCATATATTTGAGCAAAAGGATTTGGGACAATCGGATTTCTAAATTCTATACTTTGATAATCCCATGGAGTAAAGAATGTTCTCAAATACTGCAATGTTATCACAACACATTGATATGCTCTAATCTGTGGTTTCTTCATGCAACAACCATCTCTAATTTCCCAGTCAGCAAAAGGTTCAAACAATTCATATTGAGGGAATGAATCTGTACTTGCAAAATTTTCATCATTTCTTTGCAAAAATGCAACATCAATTTCTTCAAAAAGATCAGGAATTGTTAAAGAATTCAAAAATCTTTGAACTCCGTTATTCATGTTTATTTCATCCAAATCTAACATTTTGGCTGAAGTATAGATTGCAAAAGAGAAATGTACACCACCAATAATCTGATAATAATCTAAATTTTCAAACTCTTTAATCATTTCTTTAGTGTATTCCCTTGACTAGTAATCATCCAATGTTTTAAAATAAAGCTTCACTTTCATATTGGGTAAATGATAGACTTTCACCAAGACTTCATCTAAACCTAATAGAATTCCAACGTTCTTAGAATGCCAGGCTTGACATATTTGTATCCATTGATTTCTTGTGATTATAAGCCCGACGATTTTCTTAATCTCCTCAACCAAATCACCAAGAACTAATTCAAGAATTTGAAACATTTTGACAAAAGTTTCAAAACTATCATCTCTAGAAGTTTTACTTGGAAGAGCAAATATATCAGTTATATGGCCGGAGAAAAAATGATTGTCAGCTTTTTTCATATCCCTAGTCAAAGCATCTGCTAAATAATTAGAAATACCTGGAACCCATTCAACATCAAAATCATACATTTGAAACCAAATCTGCCATGCCAGTAGTCTTCCCCTTGCTAATTGTATTGATATTTTAGCTGATAGGAAATACTTGAAGTTCATTGAATCTGTTCATATCAAGAACTTGGCAGCAGCTAAATACAACTAAAATTTTTGTATGCCATTGAAAATAGAAAGAGTTTATTTTTCAGCTGTGAAATAATTTTTCTGGTGAGGCATAAATTCACCTGACGCATAAGGACATAATATTTCCTCGCTGGTTCCCTCCTTTATTTAAAAAAGGATAGTGGCCTAGAAGGAATCAGATGCATCAGTCTGAAGAATTAAAAAACCATTACCAGGAAGTTTAAGCTCCGGGAGCTTCTTGCATTCAGCTTTTAATAATTTGACTGCTTCAGTAGCTTCTGGTGACCAACCAGAATGCAGATGTTGGCAGATTGGGGCAGTCTTCTCGGATAGTCTAGGGATATATTTATGAACATAATTAAGCACACATAGAAATCGCTGAATCGTTTTAGTGTCTGTGAGGACATTTAGAAATTCAGAGAGCTTGGTCAAGATATGAGGCTACATCTGAATTTTTCCATTTATCACATGAATACCCAAAAAATCAATATTATCTTGGAAGAGAAGCATTTTCTTTTCTGATAAAACTATACTGTGTTTTTTTTCTTCTTCAAGGAATATCTGCAAATGCTTGAGATGTGATTCAATATCTTGACTATGAATCAATATATCATCAATATATACAAAAATAAAATCATATTTACCAAAAATAAAATCCATTCGCCTTTGAAAGAAGGCAGGAGCATTCTTTAAACCAAATGGAACAACTTTCCACTGGTAAAATCCGGTGGGGCATGAAAAGGCTGTTTTATGACGGTCTTCTTATTTTATCTGGATCTGGTAATAACCCGACTTCATATCAAATTTACCAGAGACCTTGTTGTTCTGAATCTTCTGCATAATAGTTTCCTGGCGGGGAAGAGGATAGTTAAAGCTTTTAGTGATAGCATTCAATGGTTTGTAATTAATGACCATCCTAGCTTTACCCTTGAATATTTCAGAATGATTCCTAACTAGGAAAGCAGAACATGAATAATGAGAAGAACTCAGTTATATCAACTAGAGACTTAACAGTTCTTCAATCTGTTTTTTAATTTCTTTTTCATCTCTTGGAGTACAGGGTATCAATTTTCCTTTCACCCCATTGTCATGAAGAGTATCTATCTCTTGCCGGGGACTCTCTATACTCCAAAATGCTTGAGGATTTTCAGAACAACTTTTCAACAATTCTTCATAAATAGAAAATTGTGCTGGAGACCAATCAAGATTTCTATTTGCTTTTTGTTTACACTTTGTTTAACTCCTTTCTTCATAAATCTGTAATACCTCTTGCCAATTATTGGAATCATTCAGAGGTCTTCTTGCACCTTCTTTCTTTTGGATGTTTTCTTTGCGAGCTTCATAATTAGCCAAAGTTAGTCTTGGAATTGAAATTTCCTTTTTCTTAATATTGAATATGAATTTATCTTCACTAATTGTAACTGGCAATACAGAATTAATGAACGGAATTCCAAGAAATAAACTTGCAGATGTGTCATAATGTTGGAATGCAGAAAATTTTACAATACTCCCCCCAAGTTTTAGAGAAACATTGTCAACATAGTGGGTGATATTAACAGATCCACCAATGGTCTCGGAAATGACAATATTTTGCAAAGGTTTCCATAAACCTTTGAAGAGAGAAGGGCGAGCTAAGTTATTGGACCCTGCAGTATCGATGAAGGCATCAACATTAATCCATTCTCCTTTGACTTGCACTTCAACAGGAATATACAGAAGATTGTTAGTCTTAACAATATTCTTAAGAAAGGAAATTTCTTTAGTATTAATAGATGCTGGAGCTGGTAAAGATGAGGAATGAGAGACTGTCTTCAGATAAGGGAAGAAAGAATTTAGAGTGGGTTGTGGAGGCAAGGAACTTAAAACGGATTGTGAACTCTTTGGACCGTTATCTGTAGGAATAAATAGCGAGGGAATAACAGAGACAATACCATCTGAAAGATATTCATATGGTTCATCAGTATAATCATCAGAACTAAATTCATCATTGAAATGCAATTCAGGTTCAGGCTCTGGTTCAGAGCAAGTATCTCCATAACATCTATTCATTTTTTGACAGGTGTCAAGAACTGACTCAGAATCTGAGAAAGAAGCATCAGTCAAGATATATACATTTGATACTTCGTCATTGGATTCAACCATAGACCAGTTATCTACAAAATTATCTATTTCAATACATGCTTTTAATTTATTGGATGAACTTTTGGGACACTTTCGAGCAAAATGACCTTCTTGCTTACAAATAAAACATGCATTGTCTCTTTTTTGTTGCCTGTGATTTTTCAGATATTTAAACTTTCGAGAAGGCCTTATGGGATTAGCTACTCTTTTTGGCTTGAATTTTCCATATCGTTTAGATTTTCTTTTCTTAAACGGTGTCCAGGGTAATACATATTGACAAACATCAAGACCAGGTGAAAAGTCTTGGGCTTTATTCTGCCAACAAAGATATTTAACCTTTTCGTGACAACGAAATAGCAGATATACCCAATAATTTTGTTCAATATTTTTTCCTTCGACTTCTAAATATTTCATAATCAAATCTCCTAAATTACCAGGTAGTTTAGATAGGAATGAAATCTTCTGAGTGGATTCATTGGTAAGATTGGCTTTATAGATTTTGGACATATAATCATTACCAAATTGATCTAGGAATTTTAAATACTTTAATTCCATTCGTGTTAAATCTGTTATCAGTTATTTCTTTTCATTTTCTGGTTTTGGAAAAAACTGAGTTTTGAGTAGCAATTCTAAAGTAGCTAGGCCTGAAGCAACAACATTCATTCTTTCTTCTTCTGATGGTCTCATCCACCAGTCGTAGACAATGCCGGCCATGCATTTTTCAGCAAGAGCAAAAATAGAAATATTATCGAGTCTAGATACAACTTGCATTTGATATAGGGAACCAATCCAAACTCTTATATATTCAGCTAGATTTGATGATCTATCTAAATCTATAACATATCGACTAGAATTAGTGGCGAACAAATCTTCTTCAACCCTTGGATATTTTGGAATTTCACGGAACACATGGGCCTTTTGGAGAGATGGCATGATAAAAAATGGAAATTTGGTAGCATCATTTTCTAAAGTTACTATTTCACTTTTGGGTTTTTGAAAATGCAATGTTTTTACTGGTTCTAGTTTAGTTTTAGAGGCTTGGGCAACACTAGACTTAGCTTCACTTCCTGCTTGTTTTTCATCAACATCCCAATAGTTCTGAGTATCCATAGAGATTGAAAACTTTCGGGTTCTAGATTCTCTCCGTTTTCTCTCTTTTTTCTTTTTCTCTTTGGCTTCTCTATGTTGGCATTCTTCTTTTTGTTCATCATGGAGAAGCTTAATATTAGCAAGAATTTGTTTAGTCTGGGATCCTAGATCATCCAGGACATCTTCGGCGTGTGCACACCAGGTAGCAAGATAATTACCAATATGATAAGTTTGATCTAGGTCATTAGTATTCAATGCATTATGCTCTATCAATGGAGCACAATAATCTCTTGTAGCTGGCTGTTTGGACATAGAAGAGGTGGTGCTAAATTTGGTTTTAGGAGGCCATTTCCCACCTTTCACAAAACGATGATTGGCATATTGCCATTCTTCAACAGGAGAAAAATGAGTGCTAGAAATACGGTGCATATTATTTACAGCAAGAAAAGGCTTAGATTCAGGCATATACAATTCAGTAGAAGACAAAACAGGTTCAGAAGGAAAAAATTCTTCAATTGGAGGAAGATCAACTCTATTTGAAGAAGATGCTTCATTGGAAGAGACAGGAACAACATAGCAACGAGGCCTGACAATAGGTCGAGGAATCTCTAGTTTTTTAGGAATTAGGTTTACTTTTCCATTACTGAGAGATACTCGCTTAAGTTTATTTTCAGGCTTCTTGTCATCAAGAATTGACTTGTATTGAAAATACCAGTTATGAGGTAATTCAGTAGGATCATAAAGAACACCTTCAACCTGGGCACTAGAAAGACCAACAGTAACACAATCTTTCAGGATAGGTTGTTTAAGTTTAGGATGAGCAGTATTGGTCAACTGAAAAGAGGTTTGAACCAACACAGAAAGATAGTCACTGTCTTCAATCATTTGGAGTCCTTGAACTCCAACCATAAGTTTCCATAATTCCTTGTGATGGGCATCAGTCAAGATAATTGAGTAATCAGGGAATATAGTCCCATACTGACATCTTGTAGACAGATTACCCATAATAGTTCCTATTCTAGCATGATCATAATTTTGATGACGGGTGTCAAAGACTTCAACTATACAGGGAGTATTTAAACCATGTCTAAATAACAGAGCAAGACCAATTGTTATACCACAAAAATGAAGATAAGAATAATTTTTATCCTTTTCATATTGGCGGAACTTCTTGATTTCATCTTCAGAAAATAGGTTTAGGGCCACTATTTGGACAGATGGACCAGAAATTTTGATAATGACTTCGACTTCTTTCAGAAAAGACTTCTTCTTAAAAACATAAGACAGAGGAACTTTATAGACATCAGTAGCATGAAGTGCAGGAGGATTCCAATTTTTAGGATTTTCTACAGACTCATGAGTTTCATCTAGGTCTTCAGACTCAACAGCTCGAGAAGCGACTTCATTGATAATTTTTTGATCTATGGATGAGAAAGAGCGTAAAATATTTTCCATTTTCAAGAATCGAGAACAGGGCTCTGATACCAATTATGGATTCATGAGTTTCATTTAGTTCTTCAAACTCAACAGCTCGAGAAGTGACTTCATTGATAATTTTTTGATCTATGGATGAGAAATAGCGTAAAATATTTTCCATTTTCAAGAATCGAGAACAGGGCTCTGATACCAATGATGGACTCAGTAACTTACTTGGATTACTGAACTTTAGCTGAACTTCCTCACACCTTCCACCACGGGCACGGGAGATACGAGAACACACACGACTCCTCCGGTCTTCAACTCGCTATACAGTCCCGAATTACAGTGATCTTGGAACAAACTGTCCTCAGACAGGTGGCCCAGCAGGCTTCATTATTAATTCAAATAAAATGTTAGATACCAAGTAATGCCTCAGAGTAGAGGTTTTTTAGTCTCGGATCTCTTAAAGCATAATTAAAAAACTCTTTCGAAAGCTCACTCACTCACACAACACACACAAGCGATGCACAAACACAAGCATACACACACTTATATAGAATATGAGAAGTATTGAGGGTCCTTGTCAAGAATTACTGGCCCAGACAGTGTCTGCTCAATATTCTCGAGTACAATAATTAAAATAAAGACACACTACCAAGGTCCTTTCAGACTTCGGTCACTATCATAATTGAAATCATGGTCGGGTTCACTGATTTCGGATGAGGATGATAGATGATTTTGATTTGCCCAAGATTGATTTAACCATTCCATGTACTCAGATTCCCATTGATGGTCCATCTGTTCTTGAGCATCTTGATACAGGTCCACGAATATGGTTGCTTTATCCTCGGATACCCTCTCTTTTCCTTTCTCTGTAGCTTCTTTTCCTTTAGTTGAAACTGTAGAAGATTCGTCTTTTATTAAAGCCTTTGATGATTGTCCTATATCAAACTTTATCGTGTCTGTCGTAACATAGAGATTCTTCTGTGGAAAGAGGTATTTATCATTAGATTTCTTCCACCTGTTAACATACGCCATTGGGTCTATCTCTATGTCAAGGAAAGAATCTTTTTTGCTTTTACAGAATTCAGGCATTGATAAGACTGGCATCTCAACTCCATCAAATAATTCCCATTTGAAAATTTGGAACATGCTAACAGAGCGTTCTATGGCACATTGGATCCACTGTTTGCAAATATGATTGATGTCTCTCTTTTGCTACCATCCTAATTCAAAAATCATGGATGAGAATACATTAGTTGATAGCAATAGACTTATCAAACAGACTACATCATCTATCCAATTTTCGGCCATAATAGTAATAGTAACCAATGCCTTTTGATTAATTAACAATTTAATCACTTTTATCCTTCCTTGGAAATCTTCTAAAGTTCTGATCATGGACAACTTTTCAGGTAGTTTGAGTTTATGAAACTCTTTAAGCCAAAGGGTTAGATTCTTGATTTCTTCATTATTGTCAGCTAACACAGATTCTTCTATCTTCTCAAGTCCATATATTTGAGCAAAAGGATTTGGGACAATCGGATTTCTAAATTCTATACTCTGATAATCCCATGGAGTAGAGAAAGTTCTCAAATACTACAATGTTCTCACAACACATTGAGATGCTCTAATCTGTGGTTTCTTCGTACAACAACCATCTCTGATTTCCCAGTCAGCAAAAGTTTCAAACAATTCATATTGAGGGAATGAATCTGTACTTGCAAATTTTTCATAATTTCTTTGCAAAAATGCAGCATCAATTTCTTCAAAAAGATCAGGAATTCTTAAAGAATTTAAAAATATTTGAACGCCTTCAGTCATGTTTATTTCATCCAAATCTAACATTTTGGCTGAAGTATAGATTGCAAAAGAGAAATCTACACCACCAATAATCTGATAATAATTTAAAGTTTGCAACACTTTAATCATTTCTTTAGTGTATTCCCTTGACCAGTAATCATCCAATGTTTTAAAATAAAGCTTCACTTTCATATTGGGTAAAGGATATACTTTCACCAATTCTTCGTCTAAACCCAATATAATTCCAACGTTCTTAGAATGCCAGGCTTGACATCTTTGTATCCACTAATTTCTTCTGATTCTAAGCCCAACAATTTTCTTAATCTCCTCAACCAAATCACCAAGAACTAATTCAATAATTTGAAACCTTTTGACAAAAGTTTCAAAACTATCATCTCTAGAAGTCTTACGTGGAAGAGAAAATATCTCAGTTCTTTGGCTGGAGCAAAAATGATTGTGGGCTTTGTTCATATCCTTGGTCAAAGCATCTGCTAAGTAATTAGAAATACCTGGAACCCATTCAACATCAAAATCATACATTTGAAACCAAATCTGCCATGCCAGTAGTGTTCCCCTTGCTAATTGTCTCGATATTTTAGCTGATAGGAAATACTTGAAGTTCATTGAATCTGTTCGTATCAAGAACTTGGCAGGAGCTAAATACAACTCAAATTTTTGTATGCCATTGAAAATAGCAAGATTTTCTTTTTCAACTGTGAAACAATTTTTCTGGCGAGGCAAAAATTCACCTGACACATAAGGACATAATATTTCTTCGCTGGTTCCCTCCTTTATTTCAAAAAGGACAGTGGCCCAAAAGGAATCAGATGTATCAGTCTGGAGAATTAAAAAACCATTACTAGGAGTTTTAAGCTCCAGGAGCTTCTTGCATTCAGCTTTTAATAATTTGACTGCTTCAGTAGCTTCTGGTGACCAACCAGAATGCAGATGTTGGCAAATTGGGGCAATCTTCTCAGATAGTCTAGGGATATATTTATGAACATAATTAAGCACACCTAGAAATCACTGAATCATTTTAGTGTCTATGAGGACATATGGAAATTCAGAGAGCTTGGTCAAGATATGAGGATGCATCTGAATTTTTCCATTTATCACATGAATACCCAAAAAATCAATATTATCTTGGAAGAGAAGCATTTTCTTTTCTGATAAAACTATACCATGCTTTTTTGCTTCTTCAAGGAATATCTGCAAATTCTTGAGATGTGATTGAAGATCTTGACTATGAATCAATATATCGTCAATATATACAACAATAAAATCATATTTACCAAAAATAAAATCCATTCGCCTTTTAAAGAAGGCGGGAGCATTCTTTAAACCAAATGGAACAACTTTCCACTGGTAAAATCCAGCGAGGCATGAAAAGGCTGTTTTATGACGATCTTCTTCTTTTATCTGGATCTAGTAATAACCAGATTTCATATCAAATTTACTAAAGAACTTGCTGTTCTGAATCTTCTGCATAATATTTTCCTAGCGGGGAAGAGGATAGTTAAAGCTTTTAGTGATAGCATTCAATGGTTTGTAATTAATGACTCCTAGCTTTACGCCTGACTATTTCAGAATGATTCCTAACCAGGAAAGTAGAACAGGAATAATGAGAAGAACTCGGTTCTATCAACTGGAGACTTAACAATTCTTCAATCTATTTTTTAATTTCTTTTTCATCTGTTGGAGTACAGGGTATCAGTTTTCCTTTCACCCCATTGTCATGAAGAGTATCTATCTCTTGTTGGGAACTCTCTATACTCCAAAATGCATGAGGATTTTCATAACAACTTTTCAAAAATTCTTCATAAAGATCAACTTGTGCTGGAGACCAATCAGGATTTCTGTTTGCTTTTTGTTTACACTTTGTTTAACTCCTTTCTTCATAAATCTGTAATACCTCTTGCCAATTATTGGAATCATTCAGAGTTCTTCTTGCACCTGCTTTATTTTGGTTTTTTTCTTTGCGAGCTTCAGAATTAGCCAAAGTTAGACTTGGAACTCAAATTTCCTTTTTCTTAATATTGAAGATGACTTTATCTTCACTAATTGTAACTGGAAATACAGAATTAATGAACGAAATTCCAAGAAATAAAGTTGCAGATGTGTCATAATGTTGGATTGCAGAAAATTTTACAATACTCCCCCCAAGTTTTGAAGAAACATTGTCAACATAGTGGGTGAGATTAACAGATCCACCAATGGTCTCGGAAATGAAAATATTTTACAAAGGTTTCCATAAAACTTTGAAGAGAAAAGGGCAAGCTAAGTTATTGGACCCTCTAGTATCGATGAGCACATCAACATTAATACATTCTCTTTTGAATTGCACTTCAATAGGAATATACAAAAGATTGTTAGTCTTAACAATCTTCTTAAGAAAGGAAATTTCTTCAGTATTAACAGATGCTCGAGCTGGTAAAGATGAGGACTGAGAGACTGTCTTCGAATAAGGGCAGAAAGAATTTAGAGTGGGTTGTGGAGGCAGGGAATTTAAAACAGTTTTTCAACTGTTTGGACCGTTATCTGTAGCAATAGATAGTGAGGGAATAATAGAGACAGTACCATTTGAAAGATATTCAGATGTTTCATCAGTATAATCATCAGAACTAAATTCATCACTGAAATGCAATTCAGGTTCAAGCTCTGGTTCAGAGCAAGTATCTCCATAGCATCTATTCATTTTTTGACAGGTGTCAGGAACTGACTCAGAATCTGAGAAAGAAGCATCAGTCAAGATATATACATCTGATACTTCGTCATTGGATTCAACACATGACCAGTTATCTACAAAATCATCTATTTCAATACAAGCTTTTACTTTATTGGATGAAATTTTGGGACACTTTCGAGCAAAATGAACTTCTTTCTTACAAATAAAACATGCAAGGTCTCTTTTTGGTTGCTTGCGCTTTTTCATATATTTAAACTTTCGAAAAGGCCTTCTGGGATTAGCTACTCTTTTTGGCTTGAATTTTCCATACCGTTTAGATTTTCTTTTCTTAAACGGTGTCTAGGGTAATACAGATCGACAAACATCAAGACCAGGTGAAAAGCCTTGGGCTTTCTTCTGCCAACAAATATATTTAACCTTTTCCTGACAACGAAATAGTAGATCTACCCAGTAAGTCTGTTCAATCTTTTTGCCTTGGACTTCTAAATATTTCATAATCAAATCTCCTAAATTACCAGGTAGTTTAGATAGGAATGAAATATTCTGAGTGAAGTCATTGGTGAGAGTGGCTTTATATATTTTGGCCATATAGTCATTACCAAATTGATCTAGGAATTTTAAATCCTTTAATTATGTTCGTGCTAAATCTATTATCAGTTGTTTCTTTTCATCTGCCGGTTCTGGAACAAACTGAGTTTTGAGTATCAATTCTAAAGTAGCTAGGCCTGAAGCAGCAACATTCATTCTTTCTTCTTCTGATGGTCCCATCCACCAGTCATAGGCAATGTCGGCCATGCGTTTTTCAGCAAGAGCAAAAATAGAAATATTATCGAGTCTAGATACAACTTGCATCTGATGTAGGGCACCAATCCAAACTCTTATAGAATCAGCTGGATTTGATGATTTATCTAAATCCAAAACATATCCACTAGAATTAGTGGCGAAAAAATCTTCTTCAACCCTTGGATATTTTGGAATTTCATGGAACACATGGGCCTTTTGGAGAGATGGCAGGATAAAAGATGGAAATTTGGTAGCAGCATTTTCTAAAGTTATTATTTCACTTTTGGGTTTTTGAAAATGAAATGTTTTTAGTGGTTCTAGTTTAGTTTCAGAGGCTTGGGCAACAGTAGACTCAGCTTCACTTCCTGCTTGTTTTTCATCAACATCCCAATAGTTCGGAGTATCCATAGAGATTGAAAACTTTGGGGTTCTAGATTCTCTCTGTTTTCTCTCTTTTTTATTTTTCTCTTTGGCTTCTCTACGTTGGCGTTCTTCTTGCTATTCATCATGGATAAGCTTAAGATTAGCAAGAATTTGTTCAGTCTGGGATCCTAGATCATCCAGGACATCTTCGGCGTGTGCACACTAGGTAGCAAGATAATTACCAATCTGATAAGTTTGATCTAGGTCATTAGTATTCAATGCATTATGCTCTATCAAAGGAGCACAATCAGCTCTTGTAGCTGACTATTTGGACATAGAAGAGTTGGTGCTAAATTTGGTTTCCCACCTTTCACAAAATGATGATTGGCATATTGCCATTCTTCAACAGGAGAAAAATGTGCTAGAAATACGGTGCATCTTATTTACAGCAAGAAAAGGCTTAGATTAAAGTATATACAATTCAGTAGAAGACAAAACAGGTTCCAAAGGAAAAAATTCTTCAATTGGAGGAAGATCAACTCTATTTGAAGAAGATGCTTCATTGGCAGAGACAGGAACAACATAGCGACGAGGCCTAACAATAGGTTGAGGAATCTTTGGTTTTTTAGTAATTAGCTTTACTTGTCCATTACTGAGAGAGACTCGCTTAAGTTTATGACCAACAGTAACACAATCTTTCAGGACAGGTTGTTTAAGTTTAGGATGAGAAATATTGGTCAACTGAAAAGAGGTTTGAACCAACACAGAAAGATAGTCACTGTCTTCAATCATTTGGAGTCCTTGAACTCCAACCATAAGTTTCCAGCATTCCTTGAGATGGACATCAATCAAACTAATTGAGTAATCAAGGAATATAGTCCCATACTAACATCCTGTAGACAGATTACCCATAATAGTTCCTATTTTAGCATGATCATAATTTTGATGACGGGTGTCAAAGACTTCAGCTATATAGGGATTATTTAAACCATGTCTAAATAACGGAGCAAGACCAATTCTTATTCCAACAAAATAAAGATAAGAATACTTTTTATCCTTTGCATATTGGCGGAAATTCTTGATTTCATCTTCAGAAAACAGTTGCATATTGGCGGAAATTCTTGATTTCATCTTCAGAAAACAGGTTTAGGGCCACTATTTGGACAGATGGACCAGAAATATTTATAGTGACTTCGACTTCTTTGAGAAAAGACTTCTTCTTAAAAACATAAGATAGAGGAACTTTATAGACATCAGTAGCATGAAGTGCAGGCGGATTCCAATAATTATAAGTTGACTCTTCAGATAGATGGATGTCTATATCAACTATTTAATTTATATAAATAGAATAGTTTTATCATATAATTTCATTAATTACGCTATAAGGCGTCCGTCTTTGAAAAAAACTCCCCTAGCTGCCACTCTGTACATGTCTACACCCTCAGCTGAAATGTTAGACGATTAAATTTTTTTAGACCACATGATTAATAGTTAATAGAAACTAATAGTTAAAACTATGGGTATATAATATTTTAGGCAACTAACGATGGTTTTGCAGTATCCGACCAAGGTTTTTCTTCCAGGAGAGGGTATTAACATTGTTATTTCTTGGTTGTTGATGGTTGCACTACAATAGGCGAGGTTCTATGAGCTTTCGTTTCTGTAGAATCTTCTGAGCTTTCGTCTTCCTTTAATTCTGGTTCTTTGAGGGTTTCCGCTTTTATACTTTCTGCTTTCTCTATATAATTTTCTATTGTTGCTGCTATCTCTATATTGTTTTCTGTAGAATTTTAGAGGGATTCTGCTACAAATATTTCCATTTTATCATTTTTTGCGTCTGTTGAAATCAAGAAGCTATCATTCTATGTGCTTTCGATTTTCGAAGTTTTGTTATATGCAAAGCCTGTTAGGGTTTCTATTTTTCTGGCATTTCAGTGACTGAGGAATTCGCCAAGATTTTCATCTCTATATTTTTCACCTGCTCCATTTTGTTAACAAAGCAATTTGTGATGACTCCAGCTTATTTCCTCGTTCTTTCTACATTTCGTCTATAGTTTTTTATATTCAAAGATCTGCAGAATATATGAGGCTTCTTGGTTCCTCGCTTTCGGTTTTCTGCACTTCCATTCATCTAGAATTTGCAAACATTCTTGATCCAACACCATGGATTTATGGTGAATTCGCATGCGTTTCAGCTTCATTTCTTTTAAAAATATGCTTTTGTGTCTTTTCAGAATTTATTTCAATTTTTTTTTAAATTGCATATTTAGAATCATAAATTTGTCAATGCAGATGTAGAAATTCACAACTACGATATTTTAAATATTCTGGCATAGATTACATTATAAAACAAAACATATTAAGGTATCACATCATTCTTATCAGCGATTTTTACATGCTTCTATATGGAAAAAACTTATTTTTACATGTAAATCTTAGGGAACTTAGACAATAAATTATGATCTAATATTCAGAATTTGGGGATAGTTCTTGTTGTTAGGTGATTGCAGAATTTCTTTCAAAGTGGAGAGAGCCATTATAATTTTATTATTCTTTTTCTTATTTTTTTTTTTGAAATGACACTAGTCGTGACTTTCTTGAGCTTCTTAGGTGACTGGAGAAGTTTCTTGAAAGTGGAAATACCCATTATAATCATTGTTTACTGCCCTTATTAGGATTTTCCTTAGTTTAAGTTTATCTTTAACAAAGAAAAAGCTTTGTTAAATAAAAGAGTTCCAAAGATTTATATTGTTTGCAAAAGGAAGTGTTACTCAGAGTAAAAAAATGTTATGAAGGATATTTGCATATTTATTTCCTTCTGTTATCACTCAAAAAAATTTGAAACATTACTTGACATGGTCATACAATTCACTCATCAAAAGGAAAAGGTATCCTTAAATCATTCAAGTTGGTATAGGAAAATTTCAATTTCTACATATTTAACCTACCCTAAGGTTCAAGACTACCTCCATTTTATCTCAAGCCACCTCCATTTAGGTCATGCCATTTCCCATCAGTCATCATTTTCTATTAGTTTTCATTTCCCAAGCATTTAAATTTGAAAAAGGACACTTAAGCCACTTTTACAACTATTTCGTAGCATTTTATACTAACAACAGTTTTCGCAAAGAAACTGCGTAATAGTTTCGTAGCGAAATTTTTAGAGGTTAAACTAACTATAGTATGGAAATTTGTTTTCTTACCTGTCTCGTCAAAATTGATATCAAATTTCATTCCATGATTGGAGGAGTTAGGGTGGAGGCCATTCAAGTCTCTTATGGTTAATTCAAAGGTACATAACCATGTTTGAGGTCATCATTACCATTTTTGGCATGTATGTGTCATGATTAAAGCATGAGCTATCATTTAAAACATAAAACCTTACCCTAAGCTAATATTTGTCATTCAACATTCATTATTCATGTGAAGCATCTCATTGTCACTGTTTGAGAGCCGCCTCAGCATACCAAGCAGCTTGTTGTCCAATTTCTCTTTACAAGTGTCACCTTTTTAAGAGGGAAACTTGGTTATAAAGGGAGATCGTCATGCATAAGAAAGCATGAAAAGGAGGTTTTTTGGATAAGATAGAAGCCCATGTACCTTAATATAACCATGGAGGACCCTAGCTATATTAAAGCATGCATCAGTTCAAGTCATTTGAATTTCTGCTGGAGCTAACAACGAAATTGTTGTGATTTTGGACTGCTTGAGCAGTAATATTAGAGAGAATATTATGGATTAACAAAGATTAATTTGACAATAGTAATAAAGGTTATTATAAAGAACAGAACAAGGAAAAATAACCTCTTTCACTTTTCTCACAGGTGCTATCAGTTGGGAGATATAGGGATGTCTTTGGGCCCTATTTTCAGAAAACATAATTTTCCTATTTTATATATGTTTTTCAAATGCATATTCTGGATAGCTAGAGATGGTATTTAAAAAACCAAGAGAGGTTTTTCTTAAAAGCATTATGATATAAAAAAAACCTCCTCCTTTTTTTCAAAATGTATCAGAGATTCGGAAATATGAGTTCATTTCTAAACTATAAATTCTGCCTTTTTAGGTTGTTTTCGTAGCATACCTCAGGCTTAAAGACAAAAATACACTATGAAAAAACCTATAGCTGCCTTTTTGCTTTTAAAATCAGTTTTTTCAAGTTTCAAGGAGGATTATTCATGATGGTATGGTGTCATGACTTGATCAACATGATGGAATAGAAAAGGAGTGAAGTAAATGGATGTAGAAGCCAATTTTTCCACACTACCAAAATATGCTACAAAATTGTCATGTTTTCTTAGCGAACAATTGTTGGAGGTTTTGAGCATTTTAAAAGAAGTTTTTTCCAGATGAAGTCTTCCAGCATGTCAAGGGAACTTATCATTAGATATTTATGACTCAAAGGGAGTACCATGCAGCCAAGTCATCATTCAAAGCAGCATTGAAGATAAGGGTCATCTATTCTTAAAAAAATAGGGTTATGCTCCTCAAATCTAGGGAGGTTTTAAATATGTAAAGTAGAGGTGAATTTTGTCATGTGTCTCTCGAGCATTTGATATTTATATTGTAACCATCGCATACCTATTTCACAAGATAGGATAGAGAAATGTAATAAATAGGATTTAGAGTCCTATTAGGAGATGGTTTCTTTAAAGCATACCTGTCAATTTTCTATTAGACGTTATGTATTTCAGTTATGAAAGGTGTCGTAGCAGAATTCAATGATTTAGACACTAGGCAGATCATCCTTGTGGTAAAGAATGTCTATTTAAAGAAAAGTCATCGAAGTAGTAAAAGGTTGGAGAACATTTGCACCAAACTGCTGCTCTATGTATTTGATCTATATCAGTAATACAAAGTGACACTCTTCTGGACAAACCTGAGATTCTCATGAGCGTTTTAATGTCTTATTGATCTATATATTTATATTTTATCACTTCCAGCAGATTTCATCTCTATGAATCATAATTCATAAATATATTCTCTGACTTCCTTTAGTGATGAAAAGACAGTGTTTTCCTATATTTTATGTGTGATTTTCCTTCATTAAAGACCTCTATCCACCTCAGATTCCATGTCAAGAAACCTTGCCACTGAAACTATTGATTGTTGATTCCATAAGCCCAATGGTAGCAATCCTGCATTATTTTTAACCTGCAAACATAAAAAACAAGTTACATTTCCAATTGAGCTAGCCATCTAGTACCATCATTATCCAATATCATAAAACCCCCTTGAGAGCCCTCTTCGACTGAAGAGGCTAAGATTTAGTCAAAATCTTGTTTGAAACAGTTACATTGAGTTGTTTTATAAGCAGCCAATCAGTACAATTTTGTGATAACACCTCACTTGAATCATAAAATAGGATATTATAAATCTCATAGACAGTGAGAAATATTTGAGTAGAATTTAATCTTCAGTAGTGAGTCCAAGTACCATCAATAGTGTGAAATTTGTTGGTTTCCAGTAAATACTTTTTTCCCAATTATGATTGTATCTGGTTTCACCATTCACACATATATTAAGTAATCTTCTTATGTAGTTAAGAAGATAACCATTCAACTTGGACTTCAAAATTTCCACAATCCACTAGTAGAGACTAAGTGAGACTCTCAAATATTTTTATTGCAAATATTGTGGTATAGATTCCTCACGCCACTTATTTCATAGTGGGTTCTGAATGCAATGAGGAAAAATTTTCAGAGACAACATTCTATTAACCTTAATTACTAAATCAAGATCTTGTCCTCAAGAAGTTGCTTTACAACACAAAAATCACTAATTGAGTGCCATTAAGGGAATTTCAAATCATATAGGATATGTTCTGGTACATTGTTTGAAATTATCATAAGTTATTATGTTGAAAATTTTACATCTTACAGAGAACCATTATTCACAATCTAGGGACTTTATTCATTTTAAGTAACTTCATGTGCAACATTCCAAGTTGTGCACAAAGTAGAGGAAGATATTATATGTTTTGATTTATCAGACTATGGTTTGATTAAGCAGTCAGATTATTAGATTTCTCTATACATTTATGCTTTAAATTGGAGGATCGTCGTAAGTACCAAAAACGATCCTCAAGGAGACAGGGATGGGGGAAGGGTTGATATGAGTGGGAGGGGAAGTTGCTGGAGAAAAATAAGAAGATATAGAGAGAACACCTATAAATTGGGTTACGACATCCAATCCTCCCCCCTCCACCAACTCATGTTTCTCATATTTTTCATCTAATTATTCCTCATCGTCTAATTATATCTGTGAAGTGATAGAGACAATAAGGAAATTGACAGAGGGGGTGGGGGGGGGGGAATTGACCATGTATTTAGTCTACTTATTGTTCACACTTTTTCCATGCTAGATGATGAGCACCTCGTTTTCATTTGCAGAAGCAGAATTTAATTGAATTTCTTAGGAGCAGGAAAAAGGAATCTCATGATTTGGCTATCCATTATTTTCGGACTGCACTTGGCGCTTGTTCTCTCAATTCTTATCCTGAGGCATATGTGGAGTTGAAGTGGGTACTAGTTTTTTATATACTAGTTGCAGAAGAGTGGTCTGAAAAAAGGAGATATGAGTTAGCAAACTTAGTGGCTTCAACAATGAGAGAATGTCTATGGGATTATGATCCATGCTTTTCACACACACTAAAATATCCGCCAAGTGTCCACAATGGATATTGCTACCCCCACTCTTTTATATCCAAAATTTCTCAAATTAGCAAGAAATTTATCTCAAAAGAACGAGATCATCCTCAAACACTTCAAGAGTCATTATATGAAGCTCCTCATTTCAAGGAGGTTTATGTACAAGGCCTTACATATGAAGTGGAGCTTCCAATACAGGGTGTAATCGATAGCTTGAGATACACCGATGGTGATTTGTTTGCAATGTTTCAGAATGAACTGAGTCGAATGAAGTTGAATGTGGCAATGGTTTATGATATGGTTCACGAATATTGTATTTACAAAGGCCTTATCTACGGTACCTTAAATTCTTCCTCAGATTATGAAGTTTCTCTCAAGCCCAAGAAAGAGGGTAGTTGCTGTAGGGAGGCATTATCTTCTCTTGATGTTAACGATCTGGTAGTACAATAGGCAGATGTTGAATCCTCTACAGGGGATTTTATTATGGAATATTTTCCCGATGCAGGCTCAAATATTTCAAAGAAACAACATATAGATGTTGAATTGATAATCCCAAGTGAAATTGTTTATAGTGGGGAAGCTTGCAACACCAGTCGAGCATGCTAGACTGAGAATCCTGGATGACGACTGGTTGGCTAATAAATTGGATGCAAGAAGAGAGGGGTAGTAGAACAAGATGGAGAGGGTGATATTTTGAGATTAAATCACATGGAAAAATTTAGTTGCACTGTAGCAAGTAGCAAGGATGTACTCAAATCATTGATTCGAGGAGTTATAATGTGCATAAATTTCCAATTGCGTTGGATATGGGAGAAATAGTAACCAAGGGTATGACTGTGAAGGTTGCTCATGAAATCAAGGAATGGAATCCACTTTTTTTTAGCGAAATCCTATTCTATTATTTCCACTGAAGTAGAAAGAGTTCCTTAAGTGGGTAAAGGATGGGAATTATGTTGGGGCTCCGAGATTTTCACGCTCTGACTTGCATCCAGTTGCTACAAGTTATCAAAATTTGTTCGAACCTTTGAAAGAGACATTTCTAGCCTTGGAAAAACCAGACGAGAGTGCATCCGTAAAGCATTATCCGCTAATATTTTCCCTACTTCTATCTAGTTGCATTAGGTTCTAGTATTGGGATTGAATAACCAGTATTGATGAAGATAATGAGGGAAATAATTTATGCCCATGCACAGTGTTTTAAGCTTCAAATGTGTACATATCGATTTGAGAACCTTCTGATGATAAACGATTGAAATAGATGGATCTTGGTGTGGTTACAAAATTAAAATATGAGCCCAGCCTAGACTTGTGCAATGGTGCTAATTCCCATGTTACTGGAATTTTGATGCTGTCAGATGGTAGTAATCAATCACCAAAGCCTTCTGGAGGTCTCTTTAATGAAACTGTAATCCTCCAAGTCATGGAATTTTTATCTTTTATGAGACCTGAGGCAATCCAATTTCTTGCATAGTACGATGGAAGTACTGATGCAATATTTCAGAAAATAATTAATTTAATTATTTAGTAAGATATATAGGTTCATTTGTTGATGCTATTCGAAATATTAATTCCATTCATTTATTTTCTCTGTAAGGAATATAATATCTTCAAGGCCTCCTAGCGTGGAACGATTTTTTATTATTTTTTTCAATGTTTATTGCACAAAATTAAATTTTAGTTTCATTTGTTATTTACATGGGGATTTTATCGCTGGGAGACGCTATAATGGTCATCTTACAAAGTCATTAATGATAGAAAAACATCGTTGGCATCATTACGTTTTCGATTGTTGATGTTATTGTGTTATGAAATGCTAGTTGTCAATTACAATAAGGCTCCACCTTCATGATTTTAAGGGTGTTGATTGTAATGAAGCCGCAATATTATTTATAGTGTTAAATACATATTGACCTCCTATGTATAAAACATAACACTTTGAGTTAAAAAGTCAAATTCCTAATTTTTAGTGCTAGTGCTATCTTCAAGTTATTCGCATTTGATGGTAAATAAAAATGGTTCATTTCATTTGAAAAATGCTTTAACTATTTCTACAAATCACTCAATTCCATATTTTGGCATCTTAATCAATCGAAAGATTGTATTTGGTAATTAGTAAAGTGAATAGAACAAAAAATCTTCTAAAAGCACTTACAATGAGGTTATGTAAGAAAATTCTCTATAACCATTCTTAGCCAAGTATTTAGAGTGAAAAAATTGACACTTGAAGAACTTACTTATATATATTTCAGCCTAGAAGGTGTACCTAATTTCTCTATGAATAGATCCCATTAGTTATTCTATGCTATAAAAAAATATATGATTTTGATTACGACTTCAACAAACAAATTCCAATTAAAAAAACCCGTCAGCGAATTTTAGCTATGTGTTTCAATATTTTGATTCAAGGTATCACATCATTCTTACCAATTATTTTACTTTACAAGTTAATTTTAGGGCACTTGTAACCAGGAAATTATGATATCATATTCATAATTTGGGGACAATCCCACCTTGTCTTGTTCTTGTTTTTATTAGTTTGCTCAAAATGGCATTGATCATAACTTTCTTGAATATGTTAGGAAACTATGGAAGTTCTTTGATAGTGGAAAGAGCCATTATAATGGATGTTTATTTCCCTTATCAACATTTTCCTTAGTTTAATTTTATCTTTTAAATAGACCAAGATTTGTGAAATAAAACAATGCCAATGATTTATATTGTTTACAAAAGGAATACACACTCATATTGAAGTGAAGAGGTAAGGAATTCCATAAATCATAGGCTTTGTAGTAAGGAATGGCACTAATGTGTTAACGAGTGGTAATGCGGTAAGGAATAGGTCGGGTGGGGCCACTTTGTCGAGTCACCCCAAGGAAACTAGATGGGGAAGGAGGTTGAAAATACAAAGATTTACTTTTCCAAAGCTCTTCAGAATGAAGATTCTCAATTTTTGTTCTGAAATGCATATGATGCTTTTTGAAAGCATGTCAGTGCAGGAAACAAGATGGGGTAGGAGGTTGCAAAGAGAAAGATTTACTTGTCGAAAGATATTCAAAATGAATATTCCTTGTTGTTGTTCTTGAATGCAATTGATGCTTTTTGCAACCAAGTCAATACAAGAAACTAGATGGGCTAGGAGGCTGCAAAAGAGAAATATTTACTTGTACAAATCTCTTCAGAATGAATATTCCCGGTTCTTGTTCCTGAACGAAATTGATGATTTTTTCAAGCATGCTAGTGCAAGTACGATTAAGTAAGTGGCTTTGGTTTTGAAATTTTATATGACGATGACATATTAGAAGATGTTATTTTCTAGTGGTATGATAATCATACTCTAGGTTCCCAAGGCAATAACTCTTCAATGTGAAAAAATGTTATGCCATTTGTCGAGTGCCTGAATAATGAGTCTAAATATAAAGAGGATTAGTTAGTGAACTAAATATGTTTTACCATTTTAAGTTGTGTCGTATAAGTGATTGTGTATCTTTTTCCAAATTGGTGATGTTTTTTGGTTAGATATATATGTGTATTGATGACATTTTGGTGATAGAGGAGGGTTCATCCCTTAGAACTGATTATTTCATGCATCTTCCAAGCATTTCTAGAGTTTTTACCTGTTGATCACTCATATCATCAGTATCTTTGAAACCTCCAAGACCTGCTTCGATGGAAGAAAAATTCACCTCTTATTCCTTCATGATGAACTTTTTTAATCTACACTACACTTTCCGATGCTATTGTCTTACAATGTTTCCTTTGTAACATGTGGTGCAATCAAGAATTTATAGTTAAGCCTAGTAGACCACAAGTATTGAGTTCGGATCCTATATGGAGTATAAGACACCTATCCCTCTAGCCCTAATATGACAATAAAAATGATAGAATATAAATAAAAAGTAACCATTGACTTTACTCCATATTCATTAGATAGTAATTGGCATTAAAACATAATGATTGGATGTAATACTCTCCACTGAACATAATTTTATGGTTGTTCATGTCTCTTTCTTGCATGCACCGTATGGTAAGTTGATGAATCATGGTCACCCCTCACATTAACATCACTAGAAAACTCCACATGGGAATTAGACACTAGCGTTATTAAACAATTCAAGCATGATTCTTCCTTTGGCTAATTGTCATAACAATTTAAATATTTAGATGCAGTGACTTATCATGGTAAATGATTTTTGTTTAGTTGGTCGCAAAAAGGATTAAGATTTATAGATTTTCCACTTTTATTGGTAGTAATTCATATTTCATAGTCTTAGAGAAACTGTGACGCACAAAATTATACATCTAATGAAAATAAAGAAAAGGTAATTTTTCACTTACAACATACTTATTAGATGTCAGAAGCTACATTGAGCATAAGTGCAGGGTTGTTCAGGAATCTTTCACTCATGTACTGTATTGTAAGTCGATGAATCATGGTCGTCCACTTACATTAACATCAAGGGAAAAAATCCCACATGGGGATTGAAAAAACCCCACATGGGGATTATGAAGGTTCTGAATAAAAGGATTTATGTGCTCACAAAAGCTAGACCCAACAAATGAAGACCCTGATTAAACACTTAATAAAATTTACAGACAGAAAATTGAATATCAATAAAAACTACAACAATAAATCTCACTTTGAAAAAATATTATGTTTTTGTCCTATCATTTATTTTTGAAAAGAAAAAAAAAAGATAGAAAGTACCTCTGTTACACAATGTAAATCAAAAAACAAAAACAGAACATCCTATGTTCCACAAGGCGGCAAAGAAAAAATCTCTTAACAATCAACAAGGAGTTTCTTTAACGCAACATAAAAAAAAAAAAACTATGTTTGATGGGAATAAAATCTAACAGTCAAATAAAAAACTGAAACACTAATGCAACGGATAGGGAAGGAAAACATGGCAGTGATTGATAAACACATGGAAGCTATGGTTACACAACTAGAAAAGTTAAGATAACTGAATTTTGAAAACTCAGGCATCACATTTTTCAATCTCCCCCTTGATGTCAAGTTTGAGGATTCCCAATTGTGATATGATTTTCTCCAATCTATCCTTTGGAAGAGCCTTCATAAAAGTGTCTGCGAGATGATATTCATATTTACAAAATTCAAAAGAGATAAATTCTTGTTGGAAAAGCTCTCTAATGAAGTGATGTCGAATGTCAATGTGTTTTCTCCGGCTGTGGAAAATTTGATTCTTTGTCATACAGATTTTTCTTTGATTGTCACAATAAACTTTAATAGGTTTATGAATTTCCATGCTCAATTCTTCTAACAATATTTCCATCCAAATGACTTGAGTGCTTGTAGATGATGCTGCAATGTAGTCTGATTCAGCTTTGGAAAGAGAAACCGTGGGTTGCTTTTTGCTGCTCCAGGAAACAAGATTTCCTCTGAAAATAAAAGCATATCTTGAAGTACTTTTGCGATCATCCAAGCTACCTGCCTAGTTCGCATCTGTGTATGATACAACATTAAAATCATTAGTAGAATTACAAAACAATCCAAAAAATCTGCTACCACTTACATATCCAAGTATTCTTTTAGATTCTTTCCAATGAGACTCATGAGTTTCATTCATGAACCTAGCAACCAGACTTATAGAAAACACAATGTTTGGTCTAGTATTTTTCAGATACATTAAGTTTCTAACCATGGATCTATAAAGAGTTGCATTACAAAGATGAGATGCATCTTCTTTCATCAATTTTATCCCAACAACAAGAGGAGTGCTCACAACTTTACAATTTTGTATGTTAAACCTCCTCAGTATATCTTCAACATATTTGGTTTGGCAAATGGATATAGTTTTAGCTGTTTGTCTGATTTTCATGCTCAGAAAATATTTCATTTCTTCCAAATCAGACATCTCAAATTCATATTTCATTTCTTCTTTACACTCCTTCACAAGTGATATTGAGGTGCCCATAAATATTAATTCATCTACATACAAGCAGAGAATAATAAATTCTGATCCAATGACCTTTTTTTAGACTGTAATTTCATAAGAACACTTAACAAAACCATGATCATGAACATATTTTTCAATCCTAGAGTAACAAGCTCTAGGGGCTTGTTTAAGACCATAAAGTGCCTTATTAAGCCTATACACCTTATCTTATTTACCTTCAACAATAAAACCTTGAGGTTGTTCAACATAAAGTTATTCATTTAAATATGCATTTAAGAAAGAAGGATTAAGATAGATTTGATAAACTGTTAGTTTTAACTGAGATGCTATGGAAAAAAAAGTTCTTACAGTTTCCATTCTTGCTATAGGATAAAATGTCTCTTCATAGTCGATGCCTTATTGTTGCACATATCCCTTTGTAACTAAGCGTGCCTTGTATTTTGAAATGATTCCATCCATATTAAATTTGAGCTTGTAAATCCACTTCACTCCAATATCATATTTTCCATGAGGGAGTTCAACTAACTCCCATGTGTTATTCTTCTATATTTGAGAAATTTCATCCTCCATTGCTTCTATCCATGGCTCAACAAAAAAAGCTTCTTTAAAATTGACAGGCTCAACATTCGCAGAAGAAACAAGAGAAAAATGATCATCATCATACCTTGATGTCTCATAAATTTCCTTCAATCTTCTGGTTTTTCTAGGAGAACTAGATGGAGATGCTACTTGTGTATCAACCGGAGAACTTGTTGATGAACTAGATGAAGATACCTTTGATGGAGAATGAAATATTATAGATGAACGTAAAATTTTCACTATATATGGATGTTTTGACTGATCATTATCATCAAGAATTAAATTCTCAATATGTGGAGTAACCAAATTATATTCACTTTCATCCTTATAATAAACTCCCGCTTCATCAAATATAACATCTCTACTTACATAAAGCTCATTAGTAAGAGGATCATAACACCTATAAGCCTTACTTTCATTTTATTATCCAATTAAAATACATTTTACTGGCTTTCCATCTAGCTTTTCTCTTTGTTTACAAGGAATATGAACATAACATGTAGACCCAAAATTTTTCAAATGAGAAACGATTGGCTTTCTACAAAACCAAGCTTCATAAGGAGTAGAGTTATTTACCATTTTTGTAGGACTTCTATTAAGAATATATACTTCACAATGCACTGCATCTTCCTAATAGATGTTTGGAAAAGGCATTTCTTTTAAAATACATCTTTCCATCTCAACAATTGTTTCATTTCTCCTTTCTCCTGTACCATTTTTTTTAGGAGTATAAGTTGTAGTTAAGTCATTTTTTATTCCATGTGAGCTGAACAAATATTTAAAATCATCGGAGGTGAACTCTCATCCTCTATCAGTTCTTAAGACTTTCAAATAATACCTTGATTCCTTCTCAACACGCGCTTTAAATTTTGAAAATAGTTAAAAGCTAGAGACTTCTCACTTAGAAAATAAACCCAACACATCCTTTAAAATTCATCGACAAAAAGAATGAAATATTTTTTCTTTGCAAGGAACAAAGTTTGGATTGGGCCACAAATATCTGCATGTACTAAGGCCAAAGTCTCCATTGCTCTAAATTGATGTAAAGGAAAGCTATCTATGTGTTGTTGCTCTATTATATAACCTTCACATATCTTGTTATCGGGATTTATAAAAGAAGATAAACCTCTTACTCAATTTGTCTTCTGCATCATAGAAAGAGATCCAAAATTAAGGTGTCCTAACCTCTTTTTCCCATGCCAATACTCATCAATTTATTCTTTCAAACAAGTTACATTTGATTGCATTCTTAACAAAAACATCCTAATTTCTGTCATAGGAACTTCAACAACTAGGGAAATATTGTTAAAAATCTTACAAAACCTTCCTTCTAAGACAATGTTGTATTTTTTAGAGTTTACCTGTACTATGCTAATAGAATTATGTCTTATACCTAGAACAAACAAAGTATCTTGTACATACATAACACCTCCATTCTTGAATTTTATGGTGAGGGTACCTTTACCCATTACATCTGCTTCATTATCATGGAAAAATTTTACTTTCCCCTTCATACTTTCGTCTAACTTTACAAACAAATTTTTGTTTCCAGCCATATGATTTGAGCAACCACTATCTAAATACCACGTAAAATCATCTTTAGCTTCAAGGAAGTTACATGTCTCAAATAGCATTTGAGAGATTTCTACCGAAATTTGCTTGAGAGGTGTCTCTCTTCTTCTTAAAACAACAGTTTTCCAGGTGACCATCTTTATTAAAGTAGTTGCAATGAAAAATTCCTCTGCCGTAACTACTACTTCTTCCTCAACCTCGGTCACCCCTTCCTTTTCCTTTGCCACTACCTCTAACTCCTCTAAAAAAAGGAGTATAAGCTTCATTCATGACAATTGAAAATTGCTTCTTCTTCTCATCAACTTTCAACTTACTTTGAAAAGCCTCATCAAAAGGTTCCTCATTCTTTTTCAACGTGTCTTCATTAACTTGGAGACTACCAAATAGATCAGTAAGAGTTAACTGAGATAAATCCCTTGAATATTATATAGAAATAGTAATTGGAACAAACTTTTTAGGAATACTTCTTAAAACTTTTTCAACAATCTTCTAATCTTCAAGTGTTTCACCATGAGAATAAATATGTTGTGAAACTAGCACCAAAAAGAGAAGAAAAGAGATATCAATTCCTTAGAAATAAGCCACTTCGAGGGCGCAACCTCCAATACATTACATGAATGAACAATTCTTGGATGATTCAAATTACAAAACCTCCTTTATATATATAGGAGTCCATGGGGCCACAATGTAATCCTAGTGGGGCCACAATGTAATCCTATCTAACCTAACAATAATAATTTAAGGGCACAATAATACGAATATGGGGGTTACAAGGGTACAATAATAACAATAGTGGGGTTACACTAACAAAAATAAGGGACTATACTAGTAATATAGGGACCTAGCATGCCCCTCTCCTTCGAAAAGTATTGTCCTCAACGCTTCAGTAGTTCTGGGTGTTTCTGTATAAAATTCTCATCCTCCCATGTAGAATCTTCAGTGGGTAAGTTTTTCCACTTGATGAGATACTCTAAAATTGATCGATTTCGTCGATGTCGAGTTCTTGTTTCTGTGACCGCTTCAGGTTCCAATATAATTTTTCCTTCCTCATCAAGTTCTGGAAATATTGTTTGAACTGGAATATTTTCACCTATAACCTTCTTTAAGCATGAAACATGGAAAATTGGATGCACTCGTGAAGAAATAGGAAGCTCCAATTTGTATGCCATAGTACCAATCTTTTGCAACACCTTGTAAGGACCATAGTACTTTGGCGATAATTTATTATCCTTCTTAGCTTGCTTAAGGGACATTTGTTTGTATGGTTGTAGCCGTAAAAATACCCAATCTCCTACATCAAAACTTCTCTCGCTGCGATGTTGATCTGCCTGTTGTTTCATTCGATTTTGTGCCAAATTCAGGTTATCCTTTAAGAGTTGGAGAACTTCTTGCTGATGCTCGATGTGATCTTCCACTGCTTGAACCTTCGAATTTCCTCTTAAATATGATGTGATGGATGGTGGATGATATCCATAAAGTGCCATAAATGGGGTCATTTTTGCTGCAGTATGGAAGGAAGTGTTATACCACCATTCAGCGAGAGGTAAGCACTTGACCCATTGTGTTTGTTTATCAGATACAAAACAACGAAGATATCCTTCCAAACATTTATTTACTATCTCAGTTTGACCATCAGATTGAGGATGATAAGATGAGCTATGAGTTAATTTAGTACCCAAACAAGAAAATAACTCTGTCCAAAAATTTCCCGTAAAAATGGGATCTCTGTCGCTCACAATAACCCTTGGGCTTCCATGTAGCTTTTGAATTCTGTCCACAAATGTAGTAGCAACTGTACTTGCTTTAAATGGATAAGATAATGCACAAAAGTGTGCATACTTGGTAAGTCTATCAACTACCACCATGATGACATTATTTCCTTCGGACTTAGGTAAACCTGTGATAAAATCCATTGAAATCTCCTCCCAACGTTGACTTGGAATGGATAAAGGTTGTAGAAGTACCGGGGTCTTAATTGTCTCCACTTTATTCTGCTGGAAAACCAAACATTCCGCCACAAACTTTTGAATATCAGATTTAAGGCCATCCCAAAAAAATTCTTTCTTCACCCTGTGGTAAGTTTTTAAAAATCTTGAGTGTCCTCCTAAAGGAGAAGTGTGCGTTGAATTATTTTTAGGGGCCATTTTAGAATCCAATACTGATATCTATTCTACAATATGGCCTTGGAATCAATTCAACTTTATTCTTCAAAAAAGAATTATGAAATTCAGAAAAAAAAAAAAGAAATACACACCTTTTACTTGCTTTTGAGGAGCTCGATATTGAAATTGAATTATCTCTATAATTGCGGATCCTCAATATCTAAAATTCAGCCCTCTAGTAGCCCTCTGAAGCTTCTTTCAAATTCCACAGGTCTGATCTGATTTGGATTCTTCAAGGAAAAGTTATGTCCAATCTCCCACAATGACCCAATTTTGGATTGGTTCAGTAGAGCGAACTTGTATGACTTGTCACGTGTCACTGTTTCCTATTTTGGATATTAAATTGATAGACCGAAAACTACAGTCGATGTACTTGCGGCCACTTCTTACAATATTTCAATCTGATGGTCAAAGAGAGAGCTATGAAGATTTTTCCACGATCACCTCTTTAAGATGAAATTCAGAAGCCTCAAAAAGGCCTAACTTCCATAGATCATATCTCTGAAAATATTGCAAAAAAATATCTAAAATTTTTTGATGATGTTCCTCAGGATTGTGGTTTCACAGTCTAAAAATTTTAGCTTCTAAACCTTTGTAGAAAAAAATTTATTACGAAAATACCACGTTGACCTGTTTAGGTTAAATTCAGGAGCCTGCAAAATGACCTAACTTGCATAGATCATATCTTCTAAAATATTGCGAACCATGATCTGAAATTGTGCGAAGATGTTCCTCAAGAATTTGGCTTCATGCTCTAAAAATTTCAGATTTTGAACCTTTGTAGAAAAACATTATAGCGAAAATTCCACGCTGACCTGTTTGGAGCAGCAAAACCCTAGAATCTCAAAGCTCTGATACCAAATGTTGTGAAACCAGCTCCAAAAAGAGAAGAAAAGAGATATCAACGACTTAGAAATAAGCCACTTCGAGGGGGAAACCTCCAATACATCACATGAATGAAAAATTCTTGGATGATTCAAATTACAAAACCTCCTTTCTATATATAGGAGTCCACGGGGCCACAATGTAATCCTAGTGGGGCCACAATGTAATCCTAACCGGCCTAACAATAATAATTTAAGGGCACAATAATAACAATATGGGGGTTACAAGGGTACAATAATAACAATAATGGGCTTACACTAACAACAATAAGGGACTATACTAGTAATATAGGGACCTAACAAAATATAATTTACAATGTTCTAAACTCTAGTGATAAATGATTCAACATTTTCACTTTGTTTCATAGACAGAGACTCAAAATTTCTTCTCAACATCTAAAGTTTAACCAATTTTAGCTTGAAAGAACCTTTATAAGTTTTTTCCAAAGCTTCCCAAGAATTATGGGAATTTCGACATTCTGCAATTTTTGGAAACACAGAGACATCAACTCTTGCTTGAAAAATAAACAAATATTTAGCATCTTTCTTTCGGTTTTCCTTCAACTTTTCTTTTGATTAGCTGATAATGCATTATAAGCAGCTTGATCAGTTGACTCTGTGTATCTTGCAAAAAAAAGTAACCACAAATCTTGTGAGACAAAAAAAGTTCTCATCTTCATGCTCTAATACTCATAGTTTTCTCCACTGAAAAGGAGAATCTGGCACTGCACCGAATTACTATTCTAAGCCATTGTCTCCTTTCCATTGAAGCCACAATCAACCAAAAACCAAGGTTGTGATACCAAATGAACAGTTTGAATAAAAGGATTTATGTGCTCATGAAAGTCGCAACCAGAAAATGCAGGGCCTGATTAAACACTTAATAAACTTGACAGATAGAAAAATAAATATCAATAAAGACTACAATAATAAATCTCACTTTAACCCCGGATGCGGGTGGTTCACAGCTTGTACGACCTCCACGAAGTGACCATGTGGCTCACCACATGGCGCGCCAATGCGCCCCTCCCTTGGGCTACACACTACTATCAATTTTCGAGTGGGAAGAGACTTAAATTCCCATGCGCCACCTTAACTCATACGTACCCTTAAAGTTGGATAATTACTCCTCTATTCAATATGGTGATCTATCTTCCTGCCACACCTTTGGCTTTCCATCCCTCCCTGGTTGTTATTCCTCTGCTCCTCCTGCTTCAGCCTTCTTCGGCTCTGGTGTGGCGTCTTTGGGCCCCCGCCTTTGTAGTTGCGCCTCCTTCTTCGCGAGCTTCATCTTTGTTGGCCATAATTCCACATCGCCATTGCGAACCCAGTGGTAGAGGGGGAAGAGGAATCCCCTCACGTCCTCCCCTGGCCATGGATATCCCTTTGGACTTGAATTCCTCGGCCTCTTTGGACCCCGTTGATCTGTTTCCTCCCTTCCTCGTGCCTACTCTGCACTTTGACCCCCTCGTCCCTTCTAGTTTTCCTTCACCTCCTCTAGCTGCACCATCCTGCTCCCGCGGCAAGAAGCGTGCTCGCAAGTTGAACTTTTCGGCTGAGCCGCCTTTCCTCCCTCGGAAGCTCAAGGCGCTTCTAGTGCAGCCAGCCTCCAGCCCCTATTCGGACGATGATGACTTCAGACCATATGAGGATTTGTAGATGCTAGGGCTCAGTTTATCGGATTCTATGAAAGGCAAGGAAACTCTCCAAACTACTGGTGCTTTGGACATTTCTACTTCTCTGTAGGATGCTGGTCCTCTGGACATTCCCGCAAAAAGGCTCAGTCTTCCGCCCTCCCCTCGCAAGCAGCATTAAGACATTGATCAATTGGATTATGGGTACATCTGCCGCATCCTCGAGGAGGATTCTCTATCTAGCGATCAGCATGGAAGCCCTCCCTAGCAGGTCTTTATTGAGCTTCTTAGTTTTCAGAATTTGGATGCATCTCTTGTTTGTCTTTTTAGTCTCTTTTTGTACAATGTTAAAGGCTGGTTTCCTGCCAAGGGAAATCTGGTATGCTTGTACTATATTGGCCGGTTTCCCCACCCGGGGTAGTCTAGTTTTTACTAGTAGTTTTCTGAACTATCCCTCAGACATGGATTTATCCATGGTTGAGGATGCGACATGTAAACTTTGTTTGATGATCTAATAGAATTAGTATTACTTAGAAAAAAAAAAAAGAAATCTCACTTTAAAAAATACTTTGCTTCTGTCTTATACTTTATTCCTGAAAAGCAAAAAAAGGTATAGAGTTACACAATGTAAATAAAAAAAGAAAAAAAAGCATCCTCCGTTCCACAAGGTGCCAAAGATAAAATCTATTAACAATCAACAAGGAGTTTTTGTAAAGCAACATACAAAATGCAAAAATTATCTTTGATGTAAATAAAACCTAACATTTCAATAACAAAATGAAACTCTAATGTAGCGAATAGGGAAGGAAAACATTTATAAACACATGGCAGCTACGGTTACACAGCTCGAAAAGCTGAGATAACTGAATGCTGAAAACTCAGGTATCACATTTTTTAGATTAAATTAGAAGTATTAAAAAAATGGACCATGATGCTTACTTTTCTTACTCTATTGTCATGAAATTATACATATTTAGATGCACTAAATTTCCTGGTAATTCTACATATTTATATGCATCGAATAATCCGATAATGCTTCTTCATTCGCTGGTGGAAAAACGGATTAAGCTTTATAAATTTTCCACGTTTATTCATAATTCCTTTTTCATAGTTTTATAGTCCCAATAGGTATATAGGCAACATGATGATGTATTAAAACATAGATATAGGAGGGACCTTTTTTAGAGCTTTATAAAAGCATGCATGCATACAGGGAACTTGAATCTCAAAAAGATATATCATATGATTAAAATATCAGTTATGACTCTATGGATGTTTGTAAATCTTCAATACATAGTTGAAGTTGTTCTGATTATGACATGGCCAACCGTAAAAGGATTTCTAAAAAAATCCTTGAGGTTCGTTGAAGGGAAAATTAAAACGTTTATACACCCCTTATGAATTTACAATAGAGATATTGTTTTCAATTTTGGCTATACACCATACAATATACAACCCATCGACGTCAAATTCAGTGAATGGCGAGAAGGAATATCCCTTCCCTTCATCTTCGACCAAGATATAAACTGGCCTTCTCAATCTAATTTCTAAAATATTCCAAAGGTTTTAGCAATCATGGGAGGAATATATCTTATCGTTCTCCAAACGTAACACTACCGAGCATGGGTGAAACCCTAACCAGGTATTTTCATGCCCGCTAAACATTCCATTCTATAGGAGTGCATGAATGAAGTGAAGCGGAGAGACACCTCATTATGATGCCATCCATTTCAAGGCTTCTTCATTCCACGGCCAAGAGAAGAAAACCGTAAAACAAATAACCTCCTTTCTTTTTCTGGCCTTTGCCGCAATCGATGCGTTATGTTTCAATATGGCATGCTTCAATCGAGAACGATAATCAACCTCAAAACGAAAGCTTGATCATAGCCCAAGATCACCATCAGATTAAGCACATCTACTCCTACCTGCTTTGGCTTCACCTGCAATACAACAATTCTTACTTTCAAAATATGGTGTCCAAAATTTCTTGGTAGAAATATACGAGGTAAACTACACATGCGGCCATAAGTTAACCGTGAAAAAACCTTTGCAAAGACTTTGTTGAAGTGGTTGATAAGGGTGAAGGAACGCTTGGCATAACATCCTTCAACAAGGTAGTTCCACTGTGCCTTTATCTATTTTCTTTTAGCCGAAGAACACATATACACCTTTGCTAAATTCCTTGTGCGTATCAGCAGATATGATACCCTTCTCAGGACGAACAATGGTTTTCAGGCACCCGAGAAATCTCCTATGAATCCTCACCATTCACGCTGCAGAATGAACCTCTGTTTCACATACAATAAAATTTTTGATCTTCCAAACGTTGCATAAATTTAGTTATTCTTAGTTACATAAATACAAAACTATAGAAAAAAAAACGCTAGAGAGAAATTAAATTTTCATGTACCTTGCGTCGCATTGTGAGGAGAGACATTCCTGCAGCGTCCATGAGAACAACTTTGTCCTTTGGGTCTGAAGGATAATTTTCAACTCTAAACATAATGTTCCCGGTGGAATCAAACACAGTAAAACCATTGCAGCTGAAAACCAGATAATTCCTCCACACTGTTAGGGTTGTGGATGAAACATTGGATAGCTTATTGTTGGTCACAACACGCCTAGTGAATTCTAATTTTTCTGGATGAATCTTATTAAACATTGTTCCCGATAATATGTTCAAGCTAGGGATGTCATGACTTTCTTGAGCTTGTTAGGTGACTGGAGAAGTTTTTTGAAAGTGGAAATATCCATTATAATCATTGTTTACTACCCTAATCAGGATTTTCCTTAGTTTAAGTTTATTTTTAACAGAGATAAAGGTTTACTAAATAAAAGAGTGCCAAATATTTATATTGTTTGCAAAATGTAGAGTTATTCAGAGTAACAAAATGTTATGAAGGATATTTGCATCTTTATTGCCTTCTATTATCACTCATAAAATTTTGAAACATTACTTGACATGGTCATACACTTCACTCATCAAAAGGAAAAGGTATGCATAAATCATTCAAGTTGGTATAGGAAAATTTCAATTTTTACATATTTAACCTATCCTAAGGTTTAAGACTACCTCCATTTCATATCAAGCCATCTCCATTCAGGTCATGTCATGTCCCATCAGTCATCATTTGCTATTAGTTTTCATTCCCAAGCATTTAAATTTGAAAAAGGATACTTAAGCCACTTTTACATATTTTTGTAGCATTTTATACTATAAAACAATAGTTTGCGCTCTGAAACTGCCTGATAGTTTCGTAGAGAAACTGTTAGAGGTTAAACTAACTATGCTACGAAAATATGTTTTATTACATGTCTTGTCAAATTTGATATCAAATTTCATTCCATGATTGGAGGAGGAGTTAGGCGGAGGTCATTCAAGTCTCTTATGGTTAATTCAAAGGTGCATAGCCATGTCTGAGGTCATCATTACCATTTTTGGCATGTATGTGTCATAATTAAAGCATGAGCTATCATTTAAAACATAAAACCTTACCCTAAGATGCTATTTGTCATTCAAAATTCATTCTTGCATGTGAAGCATCTCACTGTCACCATTTGAGAGCTACCTCACCATACCAAGCAGCTTGTTGTCCAATTTCTCTTTACAAGTGTCGCCTTTTTAAGAGGCCAACTTGGTTATAAAGGGATATGGTCATGCACAAGAAAGCATAAAAAGGAGGTTTTTGGATAAGATATAAGCCCATGTACCTTAATTTATTCTTGGAGGACCCTAGATTTGTTGAAGCATGCATTAGTTCAAGTTGTTTCAATTTCTTTCGGAGCTAACAACGAAATTGGTGTGCTTTTGGACTGTTTGAGAAGTAAGATTAAAGAGAATATTATGGATGAAAAGAGATGAATTTGACAATAATAAGAAAGGTTATTATCAAGCACATAACAAGGAAAAATAACCTATTTCACTTTTCTCACAAGTGATATCAGTTGGGAGATACAGGGATGTCTTTGGGCCATATTTTGAAAAAACAAAATTTTCTTGTTTTATACATGTTTTTGAAATGCATATTCTGGATAGTTGGAGATGGTATTTAAAAAACCAACATAGGTTTTTATTAAAATAATTCTGATATAAAACAAACTCCTCCATTTTGGAAAAATGTATCAGGGACTTGGAAATATGAGTTAATTTATAAACTATAAATTCTACCTTTTTAGGTTGTTTTCGTAGCATACCTCAGGCTGAAAGCCAAAAATATGGTACGAAAAAATTTGTAGCTGCCTTTTTTCTTTTAAAATTAGTTTTTGCAGGTTTCAAGGAGGAGGATTCATGATGGTATGGTGTCATGACTTGATCAACATGATGGAAGAGAAAAGGAGTGAATTAAATGGATGTAGAAGCCACTTTTTCCATGCTACCAAAATGCGCTACAAAGTTGTCATGTCTTTGTAGTGAACAATTGTTGGAGGTTTTGAGCATTTTAAAAGCAGTTTTTGCCAGTTGGAGTCTTTGATCATGTCAGGGAAATTATCATCAGATATTTCTGAACCAGAGGGAGTACCATGCAACCAGGTCATCAGCCAAAGCAGCGTTGAAGATAAGGGTCATCTATTCTTAAAAAAACAGGGTTATGCTTCTGAAATCTAGGGAGGTTTTAAATATGTAAAGTAGAAGTGAATTTTTTCATGTGTCTCTTGAGCATGTGATATTTATCTTTTAACCATCATGTAACTGTTTCACAATATAGGATAGAGCTATAATAAATAGGAGTTAGAGTCCTATTAGGAGATGGTTTCTTTAAAGTATACCTGTCAATTTTCTATTAGAAGTTATGTATTTTAGTTATGAAAGGTGTCATAGCAGAATTCGATGATCTAGACACTAGGAAGATCATCCTTGTGGTAAATAATGTCTATTTAAAGATAAATCATCGAAGTAGTAAAAGGTTGGAGAACATTTGCACCAAACTGTTGCTTTATGTATTTGATCAATATCAGTAATACACGTGACACTCTTCTGGACAAAGCGTAGATTCTCATGAGGTTTTTAATGTCTTATTGATCTATATCTTTATGTTTTACCACTTCCAGTAGATTTCATCTCTATTACTCAGAATTCATAATTATATGCTCTGACTTCGTTTAGCGATGAAAATAAAATGTTTTCCTATGTTTTATGTGTGAGTTTCCTTTGTTAAAGACCTTTATCTGCCTCAGCTTCGATGTCGAGAAACCTTGCCACTGAAACTACTGATTATTGACTCCATAAGCCCAATGGTAGCAAGCCTGCATTATTTTCAACCTGAAAACATAAAAAAACAAGTTACATTTCCAATTGAGTTAGCCATATAGTACCATCATTATTCAATATCATAAAACCCCCTTCAGAGAGCCCTCTCAGACTAAAGAGGAAAGGCTTCAGTCAAAAGCTAGTTTGAAATAGTTACACCGAGTTATTTGATAAGCAGAAAATCAAGTACAATTGTGTGATAATACCTTCCTTGAATCATAAACTACGATATTATATATCTTATAGATAGTGAGAGACATTTGCGTAGACTTTAATCTTCAGAAGTGAGTCCAGATACCATCAATAGTGTGAAATTTGTTGGTTTCCAGTAAAAAAAAAATTCCCAATTATGATGGTCTCTGGTTTCACCATTCACACATAGGTTAAGTGATTTTCTTATGTAGTTAAGAAGATAACCATTCAACTTGGATTTCACAATTTCCACAATCCACTAGTGGAGACTAACTAAGAGTGTCAAATACGTTTATGTCAAACATTGTGGTATAGATTCCTCATGACACTTATTCCACAATGGGTTTTGAATGCAATAAGGAACAATTTTCAGTGCAACACTCTATTAACCTTAATTACTAAATCAAGATCTTGTCCTCGAGAAGTTGCTTTGCAACACAAAAATCACTAATTGAGTGCCATTAAGGGGATTTCAAATCATATATGATATGTTCTGGTACATTGTTTGAAATTATCATAAGTTGTTATGTTGAAAATTTTACATCTTAGAGGGAACCATTATTCAAAATCTTGGGTCTTTATTCATTGTAAGTAATTTCATGTGCAACATTCCAAGTTGTGCACAAAATAGAGGAAGATATTATATGTTTTGATTAATCAAACTATTGTTTTATTAAGAACTCAGATTATTGGATTTCTCTATACATATATGCTTTAACTTGGAGGATCCTCATAAGCAACAACAACGCTCATGGAGGAGAAGGGGACGGGGGAAGGGGCGAGACGAGTGGCAGGGGAAGTTGCTCGAGAAAATGCCTACAAATTGGGTTACGAAATCCACTCCTGCCCCCTCCACCTACTCATGTTGCTCCTCTTCTTCATCTAATTATTCCTCATCGTCTAATTGTATACGTGAAGTGATCAAGACAATAAGGAAATTGATAGTGGAGGGGTGGACATCAACCATGTATTTAGTCTACTTATCGTTCATGCTTCTACCATGCTAGACGACGAGTAACTCTTTTTCGTTTGCAGAAGAAAAAATTAATTGAGTTGCTGAGGAGTAGGAAAAGGGAATCTCATTATTTGGCCACCCATTGTTGCCATACTGCACTTGGCCCTTGTGCTCTGAACGCTGTTCCTGAGGCATATGTGGAGTTGAAGCGGGTACTACTTGTTTTTTATATACTAGTGGCAGAAGAGTGGTCTGAAAAAAAGAGATATGAGTTAGCAACCTTATTGGCTTCAACAATGAAAGCACATATATGGGGTTATGTTCCATGATTTTCACACACACTAAAATACCTGCCAATTTTCCACAATGGATACTGCTACCGTTAATATTTTATATCAACAATTTCTCAAAATAGCAAGAATTTTTTCTCAAAAGAACGAGATCATACTCCAACACTTCAAGAGTCATCATATGAATCTCCTGAGTTCAAGGAGGTTGATGTACAAGGCCTTGCACATGCAGTGGGGCTTCCAGGACAGGGAGTAATCGACAGCTTGAGATACACCAATGGTGATTTGTTTACAACATTTCAGAATGAACTAAGTCGAATGAAGTTGAATGTGGAAATGGTTGATGAGATGGTTCACGAATATTGTCTTTACAAAGGCCTTATCTACAATACCTTAAATTATTCTTCAGATTATGAAGCTTCTTTGAAGCCCAAGAAAGAGGGTAGTTGCTGTAGGGAGGCATTCTCTTCTCTTGATGTTAACGATATGGTAGTACAATAGGAAGATGTTGAATCCTCTAGAAGGATTTTACTATGCAATATTTTTCCGGTGCAAGCTCAGATAGTTCAAAGAAACAACATATATATGTTGAATTGATAATCACAGGTGAAACTGTTTATAGTGGGGAAACTTGCAGCACTAGTCGAGCATGCCAGACTGAGAATCCTTGAAGAGGACTGGTTTCCTGAGAAACTGGATGCAATAAGAGAGGGGTAGTATATCAATATGGAGAGGGTGATATTTTGAGAATAAAGCACAAGGAAAAATTTATTTGCACTGTATCAAGTAGCAAGGATGTACTCCACTGGCTGATTCGAAGAGTTATAATGTGGATAAATTTAAAATTGCATTGGATATGGGAGAACTAGTAACCAAGGGTATGACTGTGAAGGTTGTTCATGAAATCAAGGAATGGAATCCAATTTGTTTTAGAAAAATCCTATTCTGTTATTGCGAGTGAAGCGGGAAGAGTTCCTTAAGTTGGTAGAGGATGGAAATTATGTTGGGGCTCAGAGAGTTGCACACTCTGACTTGCATCCAATTGCTACAAGTTATCAAAATTTGTTTCAAACTTTGAAAGAGACATTGCTAGCCTTGGCAAAACCAGAGGAGAGTGCATACGTAAAGTATATTTAACTAATATTGTCCCTGCTTCTCTCAAGGTTGCATTGGTTTCCAGTATTGGGATTGAATAACCACTATTGATGAAGATAATGAGGGCAAAAATTTATACCCATGCATAGCGTTTTAAGCTTCAAATGTGTACAGATCGATTTGAGAGACTTTTGAGGATAAACGAGTTGAAAGAGATGGATCTTGGTGTGGTTACAAAATTAAAATTTGAGCCCAGCCTAGACTTGTGCAGTGGCACTACTTCCAATGTTACTGGAAGTTTAATGTTGTCAGATGGTAGTAATCAACCACCAGAGGCATCTGGAGGTCTCTTTAATGAAACTACAATCCTCCAAGTCATGGATTTTTTAGCTTTTTTGAGACCTGAGGCAATCCAATTGCTTGCACAGTACGATGGAAGTACTGATGCAATATTTCAGCAAATCATTAATTTAATTATTTAATAAGATATATAGGCTCATTTTTTGATGCTATTCGAAATATTAATTCCATTCATTCATTTGCTCTGTAAGGAATAGAATATCTTCAAGGTCTTCTAGCGTAGAACGATTTTTTATTATTTGTTTCAATGTTTATTGCAAAAAATGAACTTTTACTTTCATTTTTTATTTACATCGGGTTTTTATTGCTGGGAGATGCTATAATGGTCATCTTAGAAAGTCATTAATGATAGAATAACATCTCCGACATCTTTACGTTTTGGATTGTTGATGTTATTGTGTTATGAAATGCTAGTTGTCAATTACAATAAGGCTCCACCTTCATGATTTAAGGGCATTGAATGTAATGAAGCAACAATATTCTTTAGAGTGTTAAATACATATTCACATCCTATGTATACAGCAAGACACTTTGAGTCAAAATCTCAAATTCCTATTTTTTAGTGCTTGTGCTATCTTCAAGTTATTTGCATTTGATGGTAAATAAAAATGGTTCATTTCATTTGAAAAATGCTTTAACTATTTGGACAAATCACACATATCCATATTGTGGCATCTTAATTAATAGAAAGATTATATTTGGTAATTAGCAGAGTGAATACAACAAACAAGCTTCTCTAAGCACTTACAATGAGGTTATGTAAGGAACTTCTCCATAACCATTCTTAGCCAAGTATTTAGAGTGAAGAAATTGACACTTGAAACACTTACTTCTATATATTTCAGCCTAGAAGGTGTACATAGTTTCTCTATGAATAGATCCCATCAGTTATTCCATGGTATCAAAAATTATATAATGTTGATTACGACTTCAAAAAACAGATTCCAATTGAAAAAACTGGTCAGCCAATTATAGCTATGTGTTTCAATATTTTGATTCAAGGTATCACATCATTCTTACCAATTATTTTACTTTACATGTAAATTTTAGGGCACTTGTAACCAAGAAATTATGATATCATATTCATAATTTGGGGACAATCCCAACATGTCTACTTCTTGTTTTTATTAGTTTGCTCAAAATTACATTGATCATGGCTTTATTCAACAAGTTAGGAAACTGCAGACTTTCTTTGACAATGGAAATATCCATTATAATGGATGTTTATTTCCCTTATCAGGATTTTCCATAGTTTAAGTTTATCTATAAAATAGACCAATCTTTGTGAAATAAAAGAGAGCCAAAGTTTTATATTGTTTGCAAAAGGAATACACACTCATATCGAAGTGAAGAGGTAAGGAATGAAATAAATCATAGGCTTTGCAGTAAGGAATGGCATTAATGCATTGAACAGTGGTAAGGCGGTAAGGAATGGGCTGGGTGGGGCCACTTTTTCGAGTTTCCCCAAGGAAACTAGATGGGGTAGGAGGTTGAAAAGATAAATATTTACTTTTCCAAAGCTCTTGAGGATGAATATTACCAATTGTTGTTCTAGAATGAAAATGATGTTCTTTGAAAGCATGCCAGTGTAGGAAACAAGATGGTGTAGAAGGATGCAAACAGAAATATTTACTTGTCGAAAGATCATCAAAGTGAAGATTCCTAGTTGTTGTTCCTGAATGCAATTGATTCTTTTTGCAAGCAAGTTAATGCAAGAAACTAGATGGGCTAGGAGGTTGCAAAGAGAAATATTTACTTGTCCAAATATCTTCAGAGTGAATATTCCCAGTTGTTGTTCCTGAATGCAATTGATGATTTCTACAAGCATGCCAGTGCAGGTACGGTCAAGTAAGTGGCTTCGGTTTTGAAAGTTTTATATGATGATGACATGTTAGAAGATGTTATTTTCCAGTGGTTCCCAAGGAAATAACTCTTCAATGTGAAAATTTGTTAAGCCATTTGTTGAGTGCCTCAGTAGTGAGTCTAAATTTGAAGAGGATTACTTAGCGAAATAAATATGTTTTACCATTTTAATTTTTGTCATACAAGTTATTAGTGTAGATTTTTCCAAATTGGTGATGTTGTTCGGTTAGATATATATGTGTATTGATGACATTTTGGTGATACAGGAGGGTTAATCCTTTGGAATTGACTCTTTCATGCATCGTCCAAGAATTTATAGATTTTTTACCTATTGATCACTCTTATCATCAATATCTTTGAAACCTCTAATGCCTGCTTCAATGGAACAAAAATTCGCCTCTTATTCCTTCACAGTGATCGTTTTTATTCTACGCTAGTCTTTCCTATGCTATTGTCTTACAATGTTTCCTTTGCAACATGTGGTACAATCAAGAATTTAGAGTTCATCCTAGTAGACCACAAGTGTTGATATGGGATCCTATATGGAGTATAAGACACCTATCCCTCTAGCCTTACTATGAAAATAAAAATTATAGAATATAAATATAAAATAACCATTGACTTTACTCCATACACATTCGATAGTAATTGGTGTTAAAACATAATGATTGAACATAAGACACTCTACTGAACATAAGTGTATGGTCGTTCAGGTCTCTTTCACGCATGTACCGTATGGTAAGTTGATGAATCATGGTCGCCCCTCACATTAAAATCACTAGAAAACTCCACATGGGAATTAGACACTAGTGTTATTAAACAAGTCAAGAATGATTCTTCCTTTGGCTACTTGTCATCACACTTTAAATATTTATATGCAGTGAATTATCATGGTAAATGATTTTTGTTTAGCTGGTCGCAAAAAGGATTGAGATTTATAAATTTTCCATATTTATTCGTAGTAATTCATATTTCATAGTCTTAGAGAAACTATGACACTCAACATTATATATCCAATGAATATAAAGCAAAGGTAACGATTCACTTACAACATACTTCTTAGGTGTGAGAAGCTACAGTGACCATAAGTGCAGGGCCGTTCAGGAATCATTCACTCATGTACTGTATTATAAGTCGATGAATCATGGTCGTCCACTTACATTAACATCAATGGAAAAAATCCCACATGGGGATTGAAAAAAACCCACATAGGGACTATGTAGGGTCTAGATGAAAGGATTTATGTGCTCACAAAAGTCACATCCAGAAAATGCAGACCCTAATTAAACACTTAATAAAATTAACAAACAGAAAATTTAATATCAATAAAAACTACAGCAATAAATCTCACTTTGAAAAAATACTATGTTTATGTCCTATTCTTTATTTCTAAAAATAAAAAAAAGATACAAAGTACCTATGTTACACAATGTAATTCAAAAAAAGAAAACAAAGCATCATATGTTCCACAAGGCGCCAAAGAAAAAATCTCTTAATAGTCAACAAGGAGTTTCTCTAATGCAACATACAAAAAACAAAAACTATGTTTGATGGAAATAAAACCTAACATTTAAATAAAAAACTGAAACAATAATGTAGCGGATAGGGAAGGAAAACGTGGAAGTGATTGATCAACACATGGCAGCTACGGTTACATAGCTGGAAAAGCTGAGATAACTGAATGTTGAAAACTCAGGCAGCGTGTTTTTCAATGTCCGCCTTCATGTCAAGTTTCAGGATTCCCAACTTTTTTATGATTTTCTCCAATATATCCTTTGGAAGAGCCTTCGTAAAAGTGTTTGCAAGCTGATATTCATATTTAAAAATTTCAAAAGAGATAAATTCTTGTTGGACAAGCTCTCTAATGAAGTGATGTCAAATGTCAATGTGTTTTCTCCTACTGTGGAAAATTTAACTCTTTTTCATAGAGATTGTGATTTGATTGTTACAATAAACTGTAATAGGTTTATGAATTTCCATGCCCAATTCTTCTAGCAATATTTCCATCCAAATGACTTGAGTTCTTGTAGATGATGCTGCAATGTAATCCACTTCAACTGTGGAAAGAGAAACTGTGGGTTGCTTTTTTTTTCTCCAGGAAACAAGATTTCCTCCAAAAAGAAAAGCATATCCTGAAGTACTTTTGCGGTCATCCAAGCTACCTACCCAATATGAATTTTTGTATGCTACAACATAAAAATCATTAGTAGAATTATAAAACAATCCAAAAAATCTGGTACCAGTTACATATCTGAGTGTTCTTTTAGCTGCTTTCCAATGAGACTCATGAGGTTGATTCACGAACCTAGCAACCAGACTTACAGAAAACATAATGTCTGGTCTAGTATTTTTCAGATACATTAAGCTCCTAACCATGGACCTATAAAGAGTGGCATTACAGAGAGAAGATGCATCTTCTTTCATCAATTTTCTCCCAACAACAAGAGGAGTGCTCACAACTTTACAGTTTTTCATGTTAAACTTCCTCAGTATATCTTCAACATATTTGGTTTGGAAAATGTATATACCTTCGACTATTTTTCTGATTGCATGCCCAGGAAGTATTGCATTTCTCCCAAATCAGACATCTCAAATTCAAAGTTCATTTCTTCTTTAAACTCCTTCACAAGTGATGTTGAGGTGGCCATAAATATTAAGTCGTCTACATACAAGAAGAGAATAATAAATTCTTATCCAATGACCTTTTTGTAGACTGCACTTTCATAAGAACACTTAACAAAACCATGTTCATGAAGGTATTAATCAATCCTAGAGTACCAAGCTCTAGGGGCTTGTTTAATACCATAAAGTGCCTTGTTATAAGCCTATACACCTTATCGCCTTTAACTTAAACAATAAAACCTTCAGGTTGTTCAACATAAAATTATTCCTTTAAATATGCATTTAAGAAAGAAGAATTAAGATCGATTTGATAAACTGTTAGTTTTAACTGAGATGCTATGGAAACAAAAGTTGTTACGGTTTCCATTCTTGCTATAGGAGAAAATGTCTCTTCATAGTCAATGCCTTCTTGTTGCACATATTCCTTTGCAACTAAGCGTGCCTTGTATTTTGAAATGCTTCCATCCATATTAAATTTGAGCTTCTAAATCAAATTTACTCTAATGTCATATTTTCTATGAGGGAGTTCAACTAACTCCCATGTGTTATTCTTCTGTATTTGAGAAATTCATCCTCCATTGCTTCTATCCATGGCTCAACAAAACAATCTTCTTTAAAATTGTCATGCTCAACATTTGCTGAAGAAACAGGAGAAAAATGATCATTAGCATACCTTGATGTCTCATAAATTTCCTTCAAACTTCTGCCTTTTCTAGGACAAATAGATCGAGGTGCTGCTTGTCTATCAACTAGAGAACTTGTTGATGAACTAGATGAAGTTACCTTTGATGGAGAATGACATCTTATAGATGAACCTAAATTTTTCATTATATATGGATGGTTTGACTGATCATTATCATCAAGGATTAAATTCTCAATATGTGGAGTAACCAAATTAACTTCACTTTCATCCTTATAATAAACTCCCCCTTCATCAAATATAACATCTCTACTTACATAAAGCTCATCAGTAAGAGGATCATAACACCTATAAGCCTTAATTTCATTTGATTATCTAATAAAAATTCATTTTACTTACTTTCCATCTAGCTTTTGTCTTTGTCTAGAAGGAATATGAACATAACATGTAGACCCTAAAATTTTCAAATGAGAAACGATTGGATTTCTACAAAACCAAGCTTCATGAGTAGAGTTATTTACCATTTTTGTAGAACTTTTATTGAGAATATATACTGCACAATGCAATGCATCTTCCCAATAGATGTTTGGAAAAGACATTTCTTTTAAAATACAACTTGCCATCTCAACAACTGTTCTATTTCTCCTTTCTATTGTACCATTTTTTTGAGGAGTATAAGTTGTAGTTCAGTCCTTTTTGATGCCATGTGAGCTACAAAAATATTTAAAATCATCGAAGATGAACTCTCCTCGTCTATCAGTTCTTAAGACTTTCAAATAATACCTTGATTCCTTCTCAACCCGCACTTTAAATTTTGAAAACAGCTAAAAGCTCGAGACTTCTCACTTAGAAAATAAATCCAACACATCCTTGAAAATTCATCGACAAAAAGAATGAAATATTTTTTCTTGAAAAAAAAATCCATACAGGTGAAATAGATTTCAGAAGAGAGGAATAACCTATTTCCGAGCCCTTTTTTTTTTTCATAACCTAATGTTTCGGACTTCCTAAGTGAGTCCATCATCAGGGGTAGACGCCAAATATTCTTTGAAAATTTGAAATAGATTTTAGAAGAGAGGAATAACCTGTTTCTGAGTTTTTTTTTTTTTTTTAACCCAATGTTTCGGACTTCCTAGGTGAGTCCATGATCAAGAGTAGATGCCAAATATCCTTTGAAAATTTGAAATAGATTTTAGAAGAGAGGAATAACCTGTTTCTGAGTTTTATTTATTTATTTATTTTTAATAACCCAACGTTTCGGACTTCCTAAGTGAGTCCATCATCAGGGGTAGGTGCCAAATATTATTTGAAAAGTTGAAATAGATTTCAGAAGAGAGGAATAACCTGTTTCTGAGATTTTTTATTTTTTACTTAATAACCCAACATTTCGGACTTCCTAAGTGAGTCCATCGTTAGGGGTAGATGCCAAATATTCTTTGAAAAGTTGAAATAGATTTCAGAAGAGAGGAATAACCTGTTTCTGAGATTCTTTTTTTTTTTTTTTAATAACCCAACGTTTCGGAATTCCTAAGTCAGTCCATCATCAGGGGTAGATGCCAAATATTCTTTGAAAAGTTGAAATAGATTTCAGAAGAGAGGAATAACCTGTTTCTGAGTTTTTTTATTTTAATAACTCAACGTTTCAGACTTCCTAAGTTAGTCCATCATCAGGGGTAGACGCAAAATATTTGTTCTTTGCAAGGAACAAAGTTTGCATTGGGCCACAAATATCTGCATGTACTACGGTGTCATGCCCCTACACCACGGGTGTCTTCCAACCGCTCTATGTAGGCAGGTGTGGCACTGTCGTACTTTTTCTTTTGCGAAATACTCAAGTACCCAGACTACGCCTTAAGCAACATTCGTTAGTTATTATTACAAATGTTCTTTCAATGTGCGGAAATAAACATAAACATCAATACCAAACCACATGTACGCCCATACATACAAGGGAGGGGCAACTCCCTGCTAAAATGAGTCTGCCCGAGATATTATGTTTCATAAAAATGAAGTTACAATGTCCAATCCAGCAGAAGCCACTTCTGCTCCTTGGCACGGCTATTTGCCTTTTGGCCAAGCTCTAAGGCTTACCAATCATCAAACCAGCCTAAAACAGACCTTTACAATCATTTACAATCATCAAGTTCACCTTCGGAAGTGCTGCCCCAAAACTGCCCAAGTGCTGGTCACTCGGGTCACTCAAACCGTTGCTCCGTTCTAGTGCAGAGCGTTTTCTGAGCTAACCGTGCGTCCAATCCGCCCCAAACTTATATGGTTGGATGCTCCTCGGAATTATGCACCTTCTGCAATTTACGGCACCTCAATCCGACACCCGACGCTCCCGGAATCGCAATTTTCGTGCTGGGCCCCTGCCGTTACTCGGCACCCAGGAACGACCCGACCCGACCAGAACTGCGCACGACCCGACCCGACCAGAATCTGCGGTGCGGCCTGCATGAGCTCGACCCGACTCGACCTGACTCCGTTCAGCTGCGGTTCAACCACCAACGAGTTGTTGGTCAACTCGTGGTGCTACGCCTTGATGTTGCTCGCTTGCTGTCTGATGCCTCCACTCACCAACGCGTCATCCAATATATACGCACGCTAAGTGGAGTTGTGGTCGCTCGCCCAACTCGAGCCAACCCTTCATTACATCTGTCGCCCACGAAACGTCGCGTTTGTGGGTGTTGGGGCGCTCGGCCGACCCGAGCCGACCCCCCGTTTTGGTCGACGCCCACGAAACACCGTGTTCATGGGGTGTTGGGGCGCTCGGCCGACCCGAGCCGACCCCCTCGTTTGTTAGCTCGCCCTCCAAGTGTGGCGTCGGTCGCGCGCCCAATGCGCCGGCCGACCCACCGACTCGCCCGTCGGTTGCTCGTCCAAGGGCGCCCGCCGTGGTATAAACTCCTAACGCCAACCGTGTTGACTCGTCGCACCACCAACGCGCCCGTTATGACTCGCTCGCACACCCGCGCGCCCGTGACTCTCCAACGGTGCGACGCGCGCTCGTTACGTCGCACGGCGCCCGAGCTCAACTAAACGCCCGTCTGACGCGCCCGTTCCACCGAACACGCTCATGAAGTTTTGGGGCGTTACATTCTCCCCCACTTCAAAACGTTGTCATCCCTTGACAACATTATCCCAACGTCGCACGGTCCATTCACAACTCCAAGTGTGAAACATCGTCGCAACTCCCTTGCATAAACCAGGAAGGTTCATGTCCATGAGATATCTCCTCAACCATCGTCAAATCCATGTGAAGCTCTGCATCCAGTACTTCAACCAACTCAACATAACAAAATCTGCTATGCATCCGGCATAACTCCGCACACTGTCGACCCCCATAACTCGAACTAGTTGGGTAGCTAATCCAACCATAACGTCCTCATCATGAGAATGCACATCCTCACACCCTGCGTTAGTCATTCCTCCCGCAACCTGTCACATCCATCAACTCGATCAAGTCTGAATCTCATCCAAGTGCCATGTTTGGGTCCATGAAGTGTCTCCATCTCATCCACAACATGTTGTCCATGATGCTAATCCATGTGCTCTACTTGTATGTAAAGTAGGCTCATCCTCCAAGCATCATCAAAGTAAGAAGTGTGGCTAAGTCAAGTAGACTCAAGCCCATGCCAAAGTGTGTACCACCAAGGCATCCATCGCTGCATCTCCATCAAACTCCAAAGTGTCCCAGCTCTATCATCCCCACCAAGTGACTCCTCCTGAACACACCCCATAAATGTGCTCCAAGGTATGCATCCCATAATGCATCAAAATCAGGACCAATCCTGACCTCAGCTCCTCAATGAGTCAGATACTCCAAGATCACCATAATATGAAGTCTCCAATGAATGCAACTCCACCATGAACTCCCATGCCTCATCATATCCAAAGCGTTGGTAAGCCTACTTGTATTGGCCATGAGTGCCATCACAAGTTCTCACCTGCAAACATATGAATGTCTCATAGGCCGCTCATCCAACCAATGTCCAAGTTGCTCATGGTGAACAACGTCCCATCAGTCCATCTATAAAGATATCCATGTAGTCCATGTCCATGACTTTGGCTGCCCATGTGTTCATCCAAGTGAACTCAACTCAACTCTCATCATCATCATGTCTCCACATATCGAAGTGAAGTGCTCTCGGTCACTCCTACCTCCATCATATAAATGTGAGTACTTCCTTCAAGCTGCTCCCCCACTAAAGGTCTGCCAAGAGGTCCTTCTTGGTTGAAGCCATGAAGAAGTTCACTCTATCAACGTGCCCTACCACCAAGGTAGTTTATGGGTCATGCCGGGCATTTGCCATTCTATATGGCTAAGCATGACCCCTTTCCATCACAAGGCCATCACGTTCCTCCCTTGTCCCGGGCATTTGGACCATCAAGTGTAGGGTCACAAATTGCCTCAACAAGGTTTGCATCGTCCCATGTCCCTCGTTCCATCAATGTGCAAGGTCTCATCATAGGCATCCAAGGAGTAGTCACCAATGGTGTTGGCAAGGAAGTCATCTTCTTTCTCATCTCCATATGTGGTCCATCCTCCTTATGCTTCCATGAAACACAAGTCATATCTCCATGAAGACTCCTCAAGTGAGTGTCCTCCATCCTCATCAATGCCTTTGATGTGTTTGATCCTGCTACCACCTGCTCATCAAGTTCATCCTCGATCATGCTCACATTTGCAACATCTCCATGTGGTTTGCCCACCAATGCTTGCAATGTGTCTTGTCTTGGTTCAACTTGTGTCACAAGTTCGTCCTTCATCTCTTCCATCTTCATATCATCCTCATGAGAATCATCCATCTTTTATGCTTGCAACGTGCCCGGTCTTGGTCCGACTTGGTTATCAAGTTCACCCTTTACATCCTCTACATCTGCAACATCCTTGTGTGGTTCAACCTGCAATGTTTGTAATGTGCTTGGTTCGGGTTCAACTTGTTCTTCAAGTTCATCCTTCTCCTCAACCACATTCTCAACATTCTTAGATCTAGCCATATACCTCCTTATAAGCTCACGTTTCATCTCCTTAAAATCAAGCTTGACAAGCTTCCCTTGAAGCATGCGTTGCTCTTCAGCCAATTCCTTTAGCTCCTTTCCATAGCTGTCCAATGTCTTCATAAGTCGGTTGAATTCATCCCGGTTCGTGTCGGATATCCCTTCTGCAATTATTGCATAAAAGGTGTTCTTCAACTCACAAAACTCATCAACGATTTCATCCGTTCTTCTCAAATATTTTACCAGCCTGCTTCTGAAGTCCTTCGGAATTAACTCTTCCATTCTAGCTCTAGCCCTGACAAATGCCTAACTTCAGCTAAGGTCTCAAGAGAAACCCAAAATATATAAGTCAGCTTCAACAGTGTCTGCAACCCCTGCAACTCTGTCCAGCTCTGATACCAACTGTCACGCCCCTACACCACATGTGTCTTCCAACCACGTCTTGTAGGCAGGTGCGGCACTGCCGTACTTTTTCTTTTTCTAAATACTCAAGTACCCAGACTACGCCTATAGAAAAATTCGTTAGTTATATTACAAATTTTCTTTCAATGTGCGGAAATAAACATAAACATCAATATCAAACCACATGTACGCCCATACATACAAGGGAGGGGCAACTCCCTTTTAAAATGAGTCCGCCCGGATATTATGTTTCATAAAAATACAAGTTTACAACATCCAATCCAGCAGAAACCACTCCTGCTCCTTGGCACGGCTATTTGCCTTTTGGCCAAGCTCTAAGGCTTTCCAGTCATCAAACTAGCATAGAACAATCATATACAATCAAGAGTTTCAACCTGCGGAAGTGCTGCCCGAAACTGCCCAAGTGTTGGTCACTCGGGTCACTCAGCCGTTGCTCCAAATCAGTGCAGAGCATTTTCTGAGCTGACCGTGTGTCCAATCCATCCCTCACCCATATGGTTGGATGCGTCTCGGAGTTATGCACCTTCTGGTTTTTACGGCACCTCAATCCGACACCCGACGCTCCCGGAATTGCGTTTTTAGTGCTGGGCCACTGCCGTTACTCGGCGTCCAGAACCGACTCGACTCGACCCGTCCGCCGTTCAGCTGCGCCCGACCCGACTTGTGGTGCGGCGTGCACGACTACGACCCGACTCGACCAAAGCTCGGTTCGTCTTCATTTCTGCGCCCAACGAGTTGTTGGTAACTCGTGTGCTACCCTTGACTTCTTGCTTGTTCGTCCTTGTTGCTTCTTCGAACATGGTTGCTTCACTCTCCAACGCCATCATATATATATGGACGCCAAGTGAAGTGAGGGTCGCTCGTTTGCCACGAGCTGACCCACCCGTTTATTCATCCACCCACGAAGTGCCGTGTTGTGGGGTGTGGGGCGCTCGGCCGACCCGAGCCGACCCCGACGTTTGGTGTTCGCCCATGAAGTGTCGCGACGGCCCACGCCCAATATGTTGGCCGACCCACCAACTCATCCGTCGGTCTAGCTCACCCAAGGTGCGCTCGTGGTGGTATAAACGCGTCTCGCCAACGCCGTGTTGACTCGCCTCTCCTCCAACTCACCCTCGTGACTCGCCTCGCTACACCCGCGCGCCCGTGACTCTCCGGTGCGTCGTTACGCCCATTACGTCGCATGGCGCCCGAACTCGCCCAAACGCCCAACCGACGCGCCCGTTCCACCGAACGCGCCCATAAAGTCTTGGGGGCTCACACAGGACGAAATTAAACGTTCCAAGAAACACACGAATTTATTTGTTATTTCTTCTCGAAACCGAAACTCGTGACTTTTCATCTTCAACCCTTAATTTACGCTTAATTGCATTAATAATCGAAATATCTATTTTCAAACGAACACTATGCAAAAAAAATTATTACAGTATCAGTCTCCCC
>CM076573.1:899962646-900058112 GCA_034641835.2 Pinus albicaulis
ACCCCCCCCTCTCAGTATTTTTCCCAACATAGCCTTCTGCAGGCAGGTGCCTGTGTGCTGGTATGAGTTTGCGCTAGTACAATGTTGTAAGAATTTTTTCTTTATATAATAAATATTTAAGACTGAGACGACGGCAACGGTGGTTTTCTCCCGAATTGGGTTTCCACCTTAAATCCTAGTGTTCATGTGTGTTTCTTATGTGTGATGATTTATTCTACTCTTACTGCACCTGTTTACTACTTACTAAACATCTGATGAATGAATGATGCAATGATCTAAGTTAAGAATTAAATTCATAATTAGATCTCTGAGCATACGCGAGTTTACTTAAGGATATCTGCATGTATACGCGAGTTGTGTTTAGTAAAGTAGCGTATGGGTTTAAAAGCAAGAAAAGTAAAAAGTTTTTTCAGTCAGCACTAAATACTGATTCACCCCCCCTCTCAGTATTTTTCCCAACAGAAACCCTAATTTTTATCATATGTTGTTTGGAATACAATAAAACCATAACATGTTAGCATTTGATTATATTACCTAGGGTTTATGATAAAAATCCAAGTAAAATATAAAATAAAATTCTAAGACTTGGTAAAGAATTCCTAGATGCTACCATTATGGTTGAAACCCTAACATGGCTAAGTTTTCAGATATATAATGCTTAATATTAAAGCTTCAATGATAATTTATACGGTTTTTAACAAGACAATAGCAAATTCTGTTGTAAGGGTATAGGGAAGGAAAGTGTAACCCAATTCATTTCTTACACTCTGATTGTGACCGTAACTAGGTCTTAAATATCTAAAATTTAATTTCTTATTTAAATTTTTTATAACCTTATATGTTGTCCTTGTGATTACATGATAAACTTTGTATGATAAAGTTAATCTCATGCTCTTGTACATATATATTTGTGTGATTTTGTACATATATATAAATGAAACTTGGATCATTGATGAGTTGATTGGGTACCTTGGTAGATAGCCTAAATGGTTCCCTAGTGGATGGATACCTTTTTTTGTCGCCTAATGGTACCTATATTCATAGTGAGCCTATAATGTGCCTAAATATATGTGTTATAATGTTGTTGAATTAAAACATGGTTATCATATTTAATTTTCCGAACATGAAAAATGAAAAAAGGAATGCTTCTTGAGAAGAAACTTTTTGAGAAGTAGCAATAGAAGGAGATTACTTCTGGAAATGTCAAGAATATTTATATGTATTGAATCCATAAAGAATGGAATTATATATTAAGATAACTAAGCCAAGCATACAATGTAAAAAATTTAATTTTATATATCACCTCAATTGGTTTCATAAATTCTAAACGCTTCTCCCAACCTCACTACCTTGTCTTCTTGTTAAATTAATATCTACACAAGGTCAAAAGATTTCAATTCACTAAAATGTGCCATTTCAATTCAGGTATTGTAAAACCTATAATTAGTAGGTACTGAAATGCACAAATTAAATTTATTCCTAGAGCAATAAATTTCACAAAGCTTATAATGTATTAGATACAAAAGTTCTTTGTTTTATAATATAAAACTGTAAATGATTCCAATGGTTGTAGTATTTATATTCAAGCTATTAACTAAATATAAATTTAGCCTGTAAGCAATGGTAAACACCAAAATATCACAACTATATGCATCTCTCAGATTTCTACTCATGATATCAACTCGGTTCCATTAGTTCTAACTAGAAAGTGACAAATAAAAAAAAACAATACACCTTCAAAGTATTTTTTCTCATACCTTCTTCCGTATGTGGCAGTATGTTCTTGTCAATCTGAAGAACTTTGTAAGTTGGAATTACCGTGTTGTACAAAAAATCCCTTTAAAATACAGAATAAGTTTCAAGTTGGTTCAAATATATACGACTCATTTGACTGCAAATATAGTAAGTAGTGCAATGCATTACACAGAAACAAAAAGCCATCAAATTGAAAGTAAGTTACCTTGAATTATACATGTCTCTTACCATTTTGGTCTATGTTCTTCTGATAGTTGTTCCACTTCAACATTTTAATTGATACTAGTTCTTCTACACATATTCATGGTACGAATGAGGCAAACTTAGATTAAATTTTAATAAATATTAAATTTAATTGCATGAATAAATAATACCTAAAATGGCTTGATTTCATCAATACATAAATTAGCTCATCTTTTTTGTATGTTTGATTGAGGTTTGCTCCAAAATTATCCAATTCCTAATTTATTCTCTATTTAACAAGTCCAACTAGGTGAAGATGCAAGATCTCATGGCCCCTTCCCCCTCTCACATCACTCTCAATTCACGAGGACCCAATATATATACTATATAGGAAATAGTTGAAAGAAATAAATTAAGATACATAAAAAAAACAAATACAAATCATTCATTCATTCGTAGATCCTAAAAATATTTCACGTCAATAAATTTTATCATAAAAAATATATTTACATAATATGAAACAAGGTCATGTACATAAATAAACATATATTAATTATTAATTAACATTTAACATTCCTTTATTAATCATGGTCACAAAATATTTCATCTCAATAAATTTTATCATCAAGAATATGTTTTCATAATATGGTATGTGATGCTTCTAATAATATAACTAGTACAATCATTTCTTTCTCTTTTATTTATTTTTGAAGGCCTTGTTGTGTACTCATGATGTCATCAAGGATTCCACAAGAGGGGTGGATCATCAACTGTAACAAGAAATAAATGTTAAATTGATATTTTTTGTTATTACTATTACAAGTATTTCATTAATAAAAAGAGCGTTAAAGTTTTCCTTACCTCATGCGGTAGTCGACACTCTTGGAATGTATTTTGTATGCTCCTCTTCTAGTATAGGATCCTCATGTATAGCACTCTCTTCCATTGAAATATAGCTTGTGGTTTTTGTTAGCACTCCAGTAATTCTCTATTTGTGAGATTTTTGGTTTTTAGTTGAGAAAAATAGAGGTAACCACAGACCAACTTTTAAACTCTAGGATCTAGCCTTCCTAGAGTTCAGAGACGACTCTCTCTATAAGATTTAACTTTTTTTTTTCTTATAAAATATTAGGCTAGTTATGATTGTGCAATTTGGTTTTTTTTTTTATTAGTTTGGTGTGAAAAATCACTGAAAGAGATGGATAGTGGGAAATCTATTTGTCCATTGGGATAAGGAGTCAAAAAATTAAGCATACAGAGCTAGGGATCAAGGTCAAAAAGTCAAATTTTTTCAGGGAAAGATATATAAGTCTTCAAGATCTTGGAAAGTTGTTTCGTGAAATGGTAATATCGGGATAAAAAGAAATTGAGGGTTCTTTGGCCCAGAAAAGAGAATTAGTAGGCACAGGTCAAACGAGGGAGGGAGTAACTAAGGGTTCCCTACACTAGAAATCAGATGAAAACATAGAAATGAAAAATAGTTAATACAAGGTGCTTTTAACAAATGCTGAAGTAATCCTCCTATTCATTCATTCAAATTTGGAAAACATTATGGATTTCATGTAATAATGAAATATAACAATGAAAAATTTATAAAATACTTCACAACAAATAGCTCATCACATGAATCCTGAAATATGATGCTAGTTGATCTGATCTAGTCTGCTACTCTAAATTCGAACACAAAAAGCCTTCAAGTCCACAAAAATAACTATAGAAATCTTCAGCAATTTATTCCACAAGAATACTTCTAAAGAGTAGGTATTTATACAAAATTGTTTACAAAATATTTTAGAATGCTTCTAGGAATCATCTAAGGAAAATAAAATATCTTTACAACAATAATAGAGATAACTGCTTAACAAATAAGCAAGTTGTCCTATCTGTCCAAAAGAAATAGAAATTGATTTAGGAGAAGAAATAGCTGGCTGCCTTGTTGTCTTCCTTGCTGGCTTTAGATATTTTAAGTCAGTTTAGAAATATGATCTTCCTTTAATGATACTCTTTCACTGATTCTCTTTAACCTATGATACTCTTTGACTCTGTAAAAGATATTTACTACTGTAAAAAATCTATTTTGACTGATAAATCAGCAAACTATTTTTACTGTTACCTCTCTTCATTTTTACTTTTTATAGTAAATATGTCAATTACTGCCAAACTTCAGCATTTGGAATTTTTACTTTCTTCAACTTTCTAAATTTTTCATTTGCTTTTGTGTACCTGGAGAAAGTTGTCTTGATGAAAAACAAGTGTTTGATTTCATGCTGTAAATAGAATAAGTCCTCAAAACTTCTAAGTCAGACTTTTCCTATTGGAATGCCTTGTCCACCACTTGATTTTTCAACTTGTTCTTTGACATATTCTCTGCTCTTTTTGTTATATCCTCCTAAGGCATCAACTTGTCATTTATGACCAATATAGTAGGCACACACCTTTACCTTAAGTTCTCAAATTTAACCATGAGCCTAATTATGGAAATGTTCATGTTCTCACACTTTTCCTCCAACTGTGTCATCAGGTTCTTTTTAGTTATAACCTTGTTTATTTCAATGATAGTTTCAGATCTATCAATAATTTCAAGTTCTTCTAACTCTTGCCTGTTCTTTTTGTTCAGGAAATTTATCAATTCTAGAGCTTGCTCTGGTTTGTTATCCGATTCCTCTTTAGTCTTTTGGATTTATTCTAATGCTACTTTCAATAAGTCTCTTTGTTCAAAAAACACTTGGATGGAAGGCCATACATCATTGATGGCTTCTATGATTTTGTTCCACAGATGATTTTTCACATAGGAAATTTGTTCCTTCAAGGTAAATTCCTTCTGCAATTTATTCATTTCTTCATTCAGTCTGATGGCCTTTTTCTCATGTGTTTTTGCATTTATCAAAGCCAATTTGTTTGAATTCTCAAGATTTTCTACCATCTATTTTAATTTTTTGATTTCATTGGTATTAAGAGACATTTCTTCCATGGCTTTTACCAGTTTTTTGGCCTCATCTGTATGTTGCACTGTTGGTGTAGATGATTCTGTATCAGAGGTTGTGGATGAAGTTACTGGCACTGTAGTAGCGAGTGGGATTTTAGGTGCCAAATCTATAGCTGGAGTAGATGGCACAACTGCAGTAGCCATAGGGATGACTGTAGGTGCTTCCTGTGTCTTTGGTGCTTCTTTTTCCTAGACAAGCTTGTCCATCTATATCTCCATTTCCTTGATTTGAGATGTCAACTAAAAAATCAAATTCATCATGTCATATTTTTCTTTCTGTCCTTCTATTATCTCCTTGGTTTTGGGATGTTCACTTTGAGGAAGTTTAAGCTCTTTCCTCAAAGCTGAAATATCTTCATTTTTCATTTTCACTAATGACATTGCTGCTTTGATATTAGCAGTGTCATATCCCACCTGCAAAACTAGTTCTTCCAAGGATTTTATCCTGAGATCCTTAGCATACAAATATGTTTTATCCATTTTCATCTAGTCTTTCATGTTAGCAATGGTGTTCTGGAATTTCTGAGCACTCATGTATTTAGTTGTGACAATAGAGTATAACATTTTTGAAGTCTGTCTATGGAACTCAATCTGATCTAGAGCATGAATCTTTTCTGTTTGAACTTACAAATCAACCTTATTATACTCTGCAACTATCTTTAGGGTTTTTAATGTAGGCTGCAATACTGACATAATTAAATTTTGATTACAATAATCAAATGTAGATAGAAGTTTTTTTTGCACAATTGGTGTCTGCTTGAGATATTGATAATAAATATTGTTTTTTATCTCTTCATTCTTCAGCTTGATCTGTTTATATTTTTCTTTGATGTCCAGGTCTTTCTCCTCAGCTTGTTGTGAGGAAGAGTCTTCCATGCTCTATTGTCTTTCTATCAACTATGCATATTCATTGTTAACTTGTTCTTCATTCTGATTCTTAGTAACTAGCTCATTGATGATCACAGTGGCAACATCTGTTTCCAGCAAATCATGTTGGTAGTTATAAGTTCTATTTCTTCCACATCAATTGTCACCTTCCCCTTTCCTACTGAATTTAACTTAGGCCTTTTGTTGTATATTAACTTAAACTTAGTTTCAGTTGAAGTTTCATCAACATAGGCACCTTCATCCCTTACACTCTTGGTGGATTTTTCTAGCTGTTCTACAGTCTTTAAAGTGTGACTAGTATCGGTTTATTTACTACATCTATTAAGGTATTCTCTGTCCACTCTGTCTGATTTGCATATTTTTATATCTCTGGATTTCTTTCATGAATGATTACATTTAACCCTTAGTTTTCTTAGGATCCCTTGTGGATCATAATTCCAAGGAAAACTTTCTTCAAATCTGAATTCCAATAGCTGCTTTACTGCTTCTTTCTCTACATCCCTATGATTGCAGATGAATGGCCCTATCTAATTATTTAATTTGAATTGAGTTTTATTTTTTGATGCCATGAAATTTATAGAATCATAGTTTAGGATATTCTTGATATACTCCAAGGAAAATATCCTCATTGAAGGATGTTTGGGTAACTTGTAAGGTAACAAAATTGACCCAAAAAATCTGATCTCAGTATGTTTTTCATATCGGTACCAATCACCAACTTTATTCTCCTCTGATAACTGTAATATTTTCTTCATTTCTTCATTTATCCTTTGATGCTCTGTTTTTGTTAACATTTTGATCACTGGGTGTATGAATAATTCTAAAAATTCTGCATAAGTGAAATATGCACATTCTTTCCTGAGCAAAGTAGTCCAAAAAATGATAGAAATATGATTTTCATCTATGTCAAGATTTTTAAGAGTAACTCGAAAATTATCTAATTGAAAATATAGAAACATATGGAAGAGGAAGGATGTGTATCTGACCTTCAATTGGAAAATTGGTCAATTGATGATGAATATTTTCTGCAATGAAACCAACATAATAAAAGATTATGGATGGGGGTTGTCCTGGGGTAAATGTAGACAAGACACCCAAGATGGATTCATCTATGTGTTCATCTGTAAAATACCCTAGTATAAAGGAAAGCATGGAAATCACATGAATTGAACATTTTGGGAATCTGGAAGTCGAATACGAGGGATTTATTTGGGGGATTTCTACATGCAAAGGCATAAATTTCTGGAAAATCATGAATCTCTTGGAAAATATAGGCCAATATACAACTTGGTAAGGGCCTCTATAGATAAAGGGACTACTTGAGGATTAGGCTGTAGTTGTAGCATTAGGTTAATACATTCAACACTTATGGTGAGAAGAATTTATTTGTTGGCATTTATTATGGTTCTCTGTTCAGGCACATAGTAATGTTGACATAACGTGATGACTTCTTGGCATGGATGAGTTAATGGAACAACATATTTGGGAAAATGGGATTCCAAAATATGGACTTCTTCTTGATTATCTAAGGACTTCTCATAGCTCCAGTTATGAATATCTAGCAGATTAAACTCAAAAATTCGGTCTGCTATCTTGTAATCAGTATCAGCTAATGGAATATGCTCAATACCTATGTGTGGGGGCTGTAAAGGATTTACAACAATAGCAATCTTAGAAGTCATAGTTGGACTTGATTTAGGCACTTTGGAACCTTCAAGATTGCTTCAGCTCTGATTTTTAGGGATTTTGGCTACTTCTACAAGTTTGGAAAAATTTCAAAGGTATTTTTACTTTAGACGAGGCTTCATCGATATAAATGGGAAAAATATGGGCTTATCTTGGATTTTTCTTGTCAATTTAGATTCTTCAAAAGGATTTATAGGGTTTTACTGGTTTAGACATAAGAAACAAGGTTTCTTTGGCTTTTTCACTAAGCAATTGGGCTAAAAAAATTTTGAATTTAGGCACAGAGGTTTTGGGATACCTTCAGAGGATTTCTAGCTAAATTTCGAGTTAAAAAAGTTCATAGAAACTATTAAAAACTCGTAAATTCCCTTTAAAATTGTATATTCAATTAAACAGGGTTTTTGCAGAAAATTTGACAGGGTTTGGCCTATTTTTGGAGCTTTTTGACAAATTTCTATGGATGATTTTTAGGCTTATAAGTGAATTTTGTATTTTTAAAAGGTTTTTTCAAATTTAAAACAGGTTTAATTTGGAAGAAAACCTTGTTCTCCACAGGTACATGGTTTGAAATGGTTTATGGGGTCTTTGAACAGGTTTAACAACCTATGTATGATATTTGGAGAAATTATGAGCTTCTCAGCGGTCTTCAAACATATTCAGTTTAAAATTTGCCATATTTTTGCATAAAACTAACGAAAAAAGGTTCAATTCGCAGTCGGGGTGGCCTGTGTAGAGTTTATACGTTGTAGAAGTAGAAATGAACTCATTTTAGTATGTTATTGGACATATTTAGGGCTTAAAAGACAATTAATGGTTGTCACATCAGGTGGGAAGGTGGTTTATGAGCTTCAACGGATCAAAGCAGGAGTGGTTATTGCACAAAATTTGAGCAGTAAGTAGTTTTGGGGTGATTGAACGTGATCCAATAACAAGGTGGCACGTGGAGGAGAGAGGAAATCTCAAAACCGCCCGTTTCGCGCAAAAATGGAATGGGGAACATCAGTGCAAGTTTATATGCAATATCAGGTTTCAACTGTCTGATGTTGGGATTGGATTGCGAATGGTCCAGATCACTTGTGAGAGCTGCGTCTAGATTGGGGAGTGGGACCAGGGTTTTTATAGGTGGTGGGTCAGGCTTTAAAACTTTAGGAATAATTCTTTAATCAAAGTTTTAAAACCTTGGGTTATGTTATATGGTTAGGCAGGATAAGAGTTATATGTTAATTTAAACATTTAACCAATGTTTAAATTATTCATATGAGCGCAGATGTTTATTATATAGTTTCTAACTTTTAACAGTTGTTAAAAACTATGGGGGGTGGGATATTTATATTATAGATATGTTAAAAGAAATGGGGTATGTTGAGGATAATATTGCACACATGGGATATAAAAACATTGGTTTAACATAAAATAAAGGATTTTTGTGGGTTTATTTAAATAAAGGGATTTAATAATATATGGGTGGGTGTAACTTAAGGAATTAATATATATATTTAGTAGTTAGTATGAAATAGTGGCAAAGTGAAAGGGATATGAAAAACATATGCTTTAACTCTAAATAAAGTGAAAATAACATAATTTTCCTTTGTTGTATTACTTCACACTTCAACTTAGGATAAATGTTTTTTTGAGGGTTTATGAATGTTTTTTGGAAGGAATGGAATTAGTTATTTAGGGTTTTACTTTTACTAAGTAAAAAATGGGTTTTTACTTAGGAAAAAGGGATTATGATTATGAATGAAGGATAAATGTTGATGAATGTGGGTTTTGTGTAGGAATTCAATATTTTTTTAACCAACCAATCATAGAACCTTGGGTCCGGTCCCAATAGAAGTTAGAGAAATGCTCTGATCCTTTTTGACTGATAGTTTAGAATATTGATTTGTTGTAGGGAAGGGGAAATTAGTGATTATTTTTCTTGATGATTCTTTATTACATGCTTGTACAACTGTTTTCTACCTACCCATCTTGATTTGTAACATTTTTTCTTCATTTTCATGGGTGCATTTAGGCTTGCAACCCTAAATCAATTATTATTTTAAAGCATAAATCTATCTAAGTCTAACCTTATTTCATCTGAGGGTTTAGATTAAACTTATGAGCTCCTCATTTATTCTCTATTTAATCTACTTATTTGTCAAGTTTATAGTGTTTGAAATATCTTTATTCTCTATCTAAAACATGAAATTGAAATCATGAAATTTAAGCTTAAACTGTTTAACCAATCATGGATTAGGGAATTTATTGACAATTTGCACATAATAATTTTTCTTGCAGTAAAGTAAAAGTAGTGGCATTTTGACTTGCTCACTTTTAGGTCTTATTTTATCTCTTTTTTCTTTTGGGGTCTATCTTTTTCTTAGTCCTTTGATATTTCTTTTAGGACTTTTTACCTTCTTTTATTTTTTATTAATTTTCATTTTTAAAAATATTGGAAAACAACTTGCAGAAAGCTAGGTATGTACATATTTACAAGACTATCATATTCAATTCAAAAATTATGAACCCTATTATTATAGGACCCTAACAGTGGCTCCTCTTAGGGATGGAATTTCCTGGTGAAACGTCAAGAACTTTGAGATCAGTAGCCTTTGCAATTTGACTGTGATGACCGTGTAAGTATCTTCTAATATCTGCAATTATTCATACTTATGATATTTACCTCTCAAAGCTTAGGGCCTTCTCTCCGGGCTTCAATATTTTTAGGGAAACATCCAATATAATCTAAACATATTCAATGTATATGTACAATGATAAAAATAAATGAAAACTAACTATTTTTTAACTCAGGAGAGTAGTAATGCTTCAACATTCTGCCATTTACTACTCATTCTGACATCTCTGATGCATCTATTTATTTTAGGAAGAAAGCATTGTTACCTCTGTAACCATAAATGACATAAGGCCCTTTCCATAGAAAATTGAATTTCCCATGTTTACCTTTGTCTTCCCTTCTTGAATCCAATTTTAACACTTTATCTCCAATGTAGAAATCATCTTCTTTACTCATTTTATCAAAAAATTTCTTGATATTATCCTAGATGACTTGAGACTTGATATAAAATTATTCTCTTGTTTGTTTCAAGTGAACAGTTTGATTGATCCTTCTCTGAATGTCATTTGTTTCCACTTGTAACTCTTGGATAATTTTCATCACTGATACACCTAGGGAGGATTAAAAAACAACATCCATTCCATAGAAAAGTTGGTAAGGGGAAGTACCAATGGATGTTTTTAGTAGTAAGTCTATTTTCCCATAAGGAATTGACTAACTTCCCATTCCAAGTCTTTTTATTGTCTTCAAGTAACTTTTTAATGATGTTTATAAGGCTCTTGTTTGAGGATTCAGCTAGACCATTACCTCAAGGGTAATATGAAGTAGAGTGGCCTAGGGTAATATGGTATTTGTGGCAAAATTCAGTCATTTTATTGGATTTGAATGTTGCTGCATTGTTAGTAATTATCTTTTGGGGGCATCCAAATCTTGAAAGAATGCTACTTTCTAGGAAAGAAATAATGACAGTATATGTGTCTTTCCTCGAGGGTATGGCTTCAATCCACTTGGTAAAATTATAAGTGGCTTCCAAAATCCACTTATCTTAGGCTGATGATAGGGGATGAATTTCTCCAATGAAGTTAAGATCCCAGTGTTGAAATGGAATTTCAGTAGAGATGGGTTTTAAGGGTACGGGTAACAAATTTTTCTTACCCTCAAATATTTGGCATTTATGACAGGAGGTCACATATCTTTTTACATCAACAAACAAGGTAGGCCAGTAAAAACCAGCTCTCAAAATCTTGTCTGCATTAGTGTTCCAGTAAAGATGTCCTCTAGAATCACCTGCATGAAATTCTTCTAGTATTTTGTCTTCTTCTTATTTTAACAAAAAATTTAATAAAATCCCACTACGTAATACCCCTAGTTTCTATGTTTTTTAATTGAAAATTGAATAAGTCCAAAGGGGAAGTGGACCCTAATAGATAACTAGTGTGTGGATTTATTTTAATTTTGAATTAATTAAATTCAATGGAAAATTTATGTGTGCAATGACTAGCTAGAGAATTGAGATATGAAGCCTATATCCATGAGGATGTGGACAAGGGATGAGACTTTCCCACACCTTCTAGAAATACTTGGAAGGAATATTACCAAAATTATATTTCAAGATAAACATCTAATTTCCCCCAATGAAGAGGAAAGTAATTGGGAAGAGGAAGAAAAGCTAGAAAAGCGGAAAAGATAGCTTTAAAGTACCTCAAAGAGGGAAAGCCTAGGCAAAAAAAGAAGTACCCTAAAATTTCTAGACGCAGCAATTGGAAACATGCTTGGGAAAGCACAACTTAAATAAGTTTCTCTAGGATAGACAAGAGGTTGTCTGTCACTGGAAGCAAAAGGTCTTAGCTCGAGGGTGAGTTGCGGAGATATAACTCTAAGGTTGGGAGGAACTAATCAGATAATTTGGTATGCATGCCTAACTAGTATGTTCTGTTAAATTCCTCTCAATGTTACAATAAGTGTACTGAAGCAATTACGTAGAATGTCATGCATGGTTGGTTAAAAGTTATTACAGTTGAGAATTGTGGAGATCCTTAAATTTAATTTGTTAGTAATTGAAAATGTCGAAGGGAAGCCATACATTTAATCGATTTGGTTACCAGAGTAATTCCAAACTGATATAGTTGTATGGACAGGAATCAATTCAATTCCAACTTGTAAAACCCCAAGTTGCTATGCTTTTTAATTTGGCATTCGAACAAATCCAAAGGGGAAGTGGACCCCAATGGAGAAACAATGTGTGGATTTATTTAAATATTTGTTAATAAAAATAAATGGAATAGCTATGTGTGCACTATGACTAGAGTGAGATTGGAGATCCTAAACCTTGATCCATGAGGATATGGATAAGGTTAGACTTTCTCAAAAACCTTTCAGAAAACCTTGAAAGGAATATTACTAAATTATATTGGGAGAGAAAAATATAATTTCCCCAATGAAGAGGAAAGTAATTGGGAAGAGGAAGAAAAGCTGGAAAAGCGAAAAAGATAGCTTTAAATTACCTCACTAAGGGAAGCCTAGGAAAAAACAGGAATAAAGAATCTTGGAATTTCTGGACACAAAAATTAGAAACAGGATTGGGAAATCACTGCTTTGAATAAGCTGCTCCAGGACAGACAAAGGGTTTTCTATCGCTAGAAGTAAAAGGTTCTCAGCTCAGAGGTGAGTTAAGGAGATAAACTCTACGGTTGGGAGGACTAGTCTAGTAAATTGGTATGCACACTTTACTAATCTATTTTAAACTTATGAAAAAATAATGTTATAGTATGATAGAGCCTTGTTAAAATGAATAAGGTAAAATCTGATATGTTTATTTAATCAGTTTCCATACATTTAGCTGTTTTACTGAAGTCATAATTTCTTCTATCTATGCATTGTTGTATTGGAGTTGTCTGATGAGGGCCATCTTCAAAAATTTATAATACCTTAGAAAGGTTTATATCTAATGATAGGTCTCTCTCTCAGAAAAAGAATAGTTAAATTATGTAGAAAAATATACAATTGTGACTCCTTGCTTAGACTTGATAAATCATATTCATGCAATTGAAAAATTATTGAACATGCGGAATGGAATTAATTTATTCTAGGGTGTACTGGTCTATACTAATATACATATATATATGAGTATGATATTACTATTGAAAATCTGTTCATAGAAAAATAGTTTCAGAAATTTAAAGCATAATTAATCTACTTAAAACTAACATAATGATTCTATGTTGTCAGATTTACTTAGGAAAGGAAACTGATTACAGTAAGAGAATCACAGAGATTTACCATGCATGCTAAACATAAATCATATATGTATGAAAAGATAGAACCAAATTCAGGTTAAAATTGAAAGCAATAATAAAATTTACATGTTATGTTCATTCAAAAACTGGAAATCACTTAGATAACAACTGGTACCAAAATGATGAAATTCTGAGTTATCATGGTGTTGTAATATCTGAGTTTGTACATGAGAATTTCACATTTTTTCATAAAATGAAACTGTAGGTAACTCTCCTATAGGAAGAGTAATAATTACATGAACGCAAACATCTATATGATGACATGTAGAAATACAATTTCCATTTCGGTACAAATGTACATAAAGGGATAAGGTTATCCATCCTGAAGTTATACAAACGAAAAATTGTCCTTCAAAAATTTCCAGGTACATCTAATCAGAAATTAAAAATTAGGGACTTGTACTTTTTAGACCATGAAGGTAAACACATCCTGTACGTATACTCGGTATAGTTTAAGAAAAAGTAAAGTGATATATATATATACAGAAATTCAAGCTGATAATTATGGATATTCAAAGAATACATATATATTCTAACTATTGTAAAGAGTTATGATAAAAAAATTGGAATTAACGTCATATGGTGAAATACAATGTTGAGGTATTCATGATTTTAATATATAGAGCTAAAGTATGCAACGGTAAAAATCAAAACAATGAAAACCTCCATGTATATGGAACTTTTTCAATAAAAATCGCAGTCCATATATAACTACAAAAAAATGGATTAAAAGTTCACTGAAAACGTATTTAGTTTAAAGTCATCGTAACAAATTGATGAGGAGGATCCTCAATTCCTCACGAAAGCTAAACTAGAGAATCTTACAATAGAGTTAAAATTCTGACTTGAACAATAGAAGCACTGCCTTTGTGCCAAAGATGTGGAGGACCAACTTGATAGAAGAGCATTGAGTTAAGGCCGAATAAAAGAAATGAGTTAAATGCTGGAAGAAAAATTTGAAGCAAATAAACCATGTGAACTCATTACCTGTACAATTACGAAATAAAAGTATTAGTACCATTCTAAATTTAGAAATTGGTCAATATAAGTATATAAGAAATGTAATGATATCACATGTGTAAACAAAGATGGAAAAGATTATATGGGACTCGAAGAGGGTCGAGTTCCTATATTAACTTTCAAAATAGGCCAACTTAAATATTATAATCAATAGAATTGAAATTAGAGAAAACCCAAGAACCCATTTCGAGGATATGACAGAAAAACTCGAATAACGCTTTTATATTTAATAGAAATCTCGTCCTTCACAAAACGCATATAAAAGCCATACGAGAGGGGTGGAATTGATACTTAAACCTTATCCGAGCCGTCCAGATTTATAAAACTCGGCTTGGACTACTTTTCACTAAATTATCATCCAGAAGTAAACAAACCCTGCCATAGAGGGCAAGAATAAATAAAACGAAATTTTTCCAAGGTAAACAAAATGTTTCTATAAACCAAAAAAAATGGATTCTCCATAAACGAAAATATAAATTATGAAAACCGTTGGGTTTTCAATGCAATAAAAGGATTGCAGTAGTGGGTCATCACTCTGCTACGATATCGTAATTAACTTAAATGGTTGATTAAAATAGAGATATATAGGTATAAAAATAAAAATTTCAAAGATGGAAAAAAAATGTATTGTTATTGATTTGAATCCATACCTGAATACATTGAGGAAGAAACTAGAGGCGGAAAGATGACCACTCTCCAAAAATGTGGAAGGTTTCATGAAAGCTGAAAATGAAGTTCAAGTCCAGACAGTGAAAGACTAAAATCCCCAAATGGTATTTCAAACTTTAAACCCATAGTAGAGGAGAAACCCTAATGCATCACAACCCTACAAGTGGCACCCGATTAAGTTACATCATGCGGATTGAGAGTCAACTGTGAACAAATCGAGGTCTGAGCGATGTGTACTCCAGGAAAGTTATGAGAGGTACTATTAAATTAAATGGCTTAGACGTTAAGGAGTACCTTCGTATCGTAAAGATATTACATGGCTTAGTAGCTGGCCTCGGTAATAGCTAGCCTAGTAGTCATAACTTCTCTGACATGATATGGTATCTCGTGGCTCAAGATCGATGGGATAAGATCTCAGTACTAAAGATATAATAATTATATGCGAATTGGACATTAAGTGACCCCATGTAATAAGTTTGGATCACCAGCATTAAACTCCAATGAATTTAATTAAAGTTAATATTCATTAGTTAAGAGAAGTCGAATGATATGGAACCAAACTTGGTTATGAGGAGAAACCAATTAATAATTTTGACTTTAAATATGGTATGGATGATAGGTGTAAATCAATATATATATATATATATATATATATATATATATATATATATATATATAGATATATATATATATATATATGAAAACTTTGGAACATGCTTAATATAGAAGGGTTATATAATTATACATGTAAATATGAAATTTTATATGTATAGGTCCCCAATATAAAATTTCCATATGATTGTTTAGGGCAAAAATTAAGCTAAATGGTTGGATACTTTATTAATAAAGGGTAGAGTGGAACATTTTATAAAATTGAAAATTTAGCTAAGAGGGTTAGAATATCTATGTGCGGATGGTAGAAATAGAATTTTTTTTTTTTTTTTTTAGAGAGACATTACACAACTACTATAATCTTTAAATCTGAGTACATATTTAAATCTTGGGTTTGGAAATCTAACCAAAAGTTACATTAGATGCAGAAGAAAATAAAATATTGACTATTATCTAAGAGCATTGAATATAGACATCTCTCTTGAAAATTTATATTTAAATAACATTCTACATTAGAAGTATGAAATGGAGTTAGTCTTGTGAAAATAAAAATATTATGTACTTATATGAAATTAATAGAAGTTGAAATACAGAATCAACCCTCTCATGATGGGTTATAAATCTGTCCATAGCTGTCTGTGTCTATTCTATTCTATTATAATTATCTATAAAAGTATACAACAGTGAGTAAAAGAGAAGAATCATTGTTATATATCGAAACATAATTTTTATTGGCTGAAATAGTCAAGTTGAACTCAATTCTTGAAAATTTTCATATAAGCAAAAATATAAAATAAATTCTATGCTAAACCTTATGAACTAGGATTAGTTTAGATGAATATTTCATTTTAGTTGGAGACTAGTACAAAAATATCAACAACTGTGATAAATATTGAAATGAAAGATTTATAAGGATGCTTTTAGAATGATTATTCTTGTGACAGAAAAAAAACCATGCTGGACTGGAAAATTGGAGAAGGATGAAACTATAAATAAACAGGAGAGGAGAATTTCCTATTTTTTTCTGTAACTATAAAAATATAGAGAAATTAATAAACCAAGACTGAATATATATGTATGACGGAGTATGAACATATATATATATATATATATATATATATATATATATATATATATATATATATATATATGAACTAACAGTGGCCATTATCCATATTAATATGCCTCAATAGAAAGAGTAATGAAGGAATTTTATAAATAAAGTAGCTCAAATATATATCTGTGTACAAGAATCATTTAAATAAATCAAACTTTGTCTAGTTTTAGGTTATGAAACAAGAGAGAAAAACTATTTAAATGGAAGATAATTAAATTAAATTACACAGTCCAGATTTGGGATATACCCAAAATGTCCTTATAAATATTATAATAAGTTTTTAAATAAACTCCGTAGCTAGGCTACTATTGATTTAACTGTATAAAAGTTAAATGGACACATCAGCAGAATGCAGAAGCAGGATTTCATTTCCGAATCGAGACTGGAATACTGGTAACGAACATGTGCAAGGAATTAGTAATCAGTTAGTTTGAATACAGGTTGTGAGATGAAATTTGTTGGTTCAAATAATTGCAATCAATCCCAAGTAGATTGTACCTGAAAAACAAAGAACAAACAAAATTAAAACCCGAGGGAAATTATAATGATTTACAAAAGGAAGTAATATTGAACTCATAATTCGTAAGGTCAAACATACCTTATGAGTTTTAACCTCACGATGGTTTCCATAGTCTACACATTGAACTAGTATGAAATAAATAGTTAAATCTATTGCAGAAAATATAAATAAAGAAATGTAACTAAAACAAGGATGGATAAGACGGGTTTGGTCAAAAAGAGGTTTATACCTGTAACATTCAAGAGGAGAAATGAGGCCTGTATCCATATCTCGAAGTGGAAATCCAATGCTAGAAACATAGTTGCGTAGCCTTTTCCATGATATGTCAATGAGAAGAATGGTTAACCCCTTTGTTGGGATAATTCTCCCATATGCGCACAAATGAAAAATAGAGAACGTAAGCCATATTTTAAGATTGAAAAAATCAGAGGCTATGGGAAAGAAAATGGGTCAAAATGACTCAACTAAAAATGAAACGGAAATTTTCCATTGTAAACAGGTTGAAGTTATCTCAAAGGACAATTGAAGATTTAAAAGACATCATTGTATAAATGGGAGAAACTAGGAAGCGTAGCTAAGTTGAAGTCAAAAGAAAAATCTGAAACCATATTAAACCACGCCACACTGGGATTGAAATCATAGCTATTAATCTACATGTTTCAAATAAGGAATATGAAATAACCTCCCAAAAACTTCTGATTTCCTTAGAGCATGAACACATGAGGAAAGAAAGCTTAATATCAGTAAGACTGTTAGAACAACGAAATTTTTTATAGAGTTGAATATAACTTACCAGGAAAAAAAAATGGTTGTGAAAATGCTTGAGGAGTAAACGCTATGAATTCTCTTCCATTCGGTCTTGTGTTCATGAACATCCCTCATAAAACAAAATTTAAGTCTATAGTGAGAGGTCTTCAAAACCAGAAAATGTAGGAACTAGATGTATACGAATAACAGAGGGTATTAAAACGATAAGTGAATCCCAAATTTGGGAGAAATCCCACCGTCCAAGTGTTGTATGATCGAGAGTGGAGAGATGTTTTGGAGAAGCATTTAGAGAACTCCTCGATAACATTAAAATTAAATGCTGAGAAAAATAATGAAATTGATTTGAAATTAAAGCATAAGTACCATAGCACATGGGAAAATTCAGACATAGTAAATGAGATGGATGTAAGTCCTGTCTATCTTTAAATTCACCTGGGAGTACGACACTAAGAGTACTTAAAATAAATGACATTTCATTCATAAATCAACAACCCCGTGAGGTGTCATTTGTATACGAATGGGGATTCAAGGGTTGAGAGCATAGTTCTAAAAGTTGTTAAGTGAAACCTTAGTTGTGACCATTGGAAACGATAAATTGACAAAGTGGAATGAAAATAAAACTATATAAGAAATCGAAGTATACAATGTAAAATATTGGCATATAAAATATATCCTTCCCATAAATTATAAAGGGGTAGGGTGTTAACTATTCTGGTTACTGCATAAGTAGAAAGTGGTAACATTAGGTATCCGTAGTTTTTCATATGGATGCTCATAAAGAAAAATGAAAAGGATTATATGTATATGTTTTAATAATTCCATATGTTAAGTGGGAAGTTTATCTATGTGAATAATAAGTGTTAATGAATATATATACATATAGTTCCCTAATGTATATAGCCTATTATGACCAAGTGGAAGGGGGGCATCAATTTCATAAACCAAGAAATTGGATATTATAATAATCCGCAAAGGTATAGGGAAAAGGATAAAGGAAGTAAGAGTTTAATGAACTAGAGGAATAAATTAACAATATGCATATATTATTGGCATATAAGAAATGATAATCTCAGATAGTGTCTAATGGTGATGAAACGATAACTTAAGAGTAGAAATAGAATGCATCCAATTGGGGCAACCAACTATAAGAAAAATAAAATATGAATCTTACGTAGAAGAAAAAGGAAAAAAAAAATTGTGTGAATGAGAGGTATTACAAATGGTATAAAAGCATTAGTTAAAACACTAGGAAATTTATGTTCTCACACAGAAAATATATGCTGCTATAAAAGTTTATGAATTTTAAATTTTGCTAATGTTAAATTCATGTACAGTGAACAGTACTGAAGAATATAGCTGTGAACCATGATTGAAGTGGACAAGCTGTATGTGGATGTGGGTTGTGGAGAAAACACACCATATCCAAATGCTCCATTGATGGCTATGTTGCATAGAATGCAATGAGAAATGGCACAACTTAAAAGGTACAATGATAGGCTATCTTTATCTAGTGAGGAGCAAGACAAGCTAATAAGGGAATTGACTTCTCGGAATAGCCAAGAGGGTGAAGGTTTCGAAAGGAAGAGAGAAGGAAAGGTCAACATCTTAGAAGATTTTGCGGAAGATGACGCCTCTAGACAAAATTCTAGACAAAAGAAGGAATTACAAGGTGAATTTCATAAAATTAAACCTCCCTGTTATGATGGAGAGAAAGAAGAAGATGTTGAGGCATGGCTTCTGAATATGATAAATTATTTTCAGGTCTACGAATATGAAAGTAACTTAAGAGCTAGGCTCGCTATTTATCAGCTGCAAGGCAAGGCTACCTTGTGGTGGGAAGAGAAAAAGATGGTTCATGCCATTGATGATAAAATGGTGACTTGGGAGGATTTTCAATTCAAGTTTAAAAATTGATACTTGAATGAACGTTACTATGACGACAAGGCAAAAGAGTTTCACGAACTTAGATTGGGACAACTCAATGGATACAGAACTTGGTAGTAACTTAGATTTGTGCACTTAAATCTAAATGGATACTAAATAGAATTAAATTTAAATATTCTACGATTAGGGTCATATGATATACTTGTAGGAAATGGACTAGTTAGAAAAACAAAAAGCTATGATGAATTGTTGGGAAAAAAATTTGCACTACATTAACAAGGAGGGGAAACCTGTCATAATAAAAGGAAAGACTAAACCCATATCGGTGAGACATATTTCAGCCCTTTAGTTATAGAGAATTTCTAGGAAAGGGTATCAGGTGTATTCGGTACATGTAGAAGAGTTGGGACAATAAGTAGAGGAAAATATGTTAGAAACACTACATGTGTTAAGAGAATTTAAAGATGTTTTCCTGGATGAAATTCTTCATCTGTCCCCCAAGAGAGAAATCGATTTTTCAATTGATTTATTACCGGGTGCAACTCTAGTTTATAGAGCCCCATACAGAATGAGCACCCCTGAATTAATGGAGTTAAAAATGCAACTACAAGAGTTTCTGGATAGTGGTTACATCAGACTGAGTGTATCCCCCGAGGAATCACCAATGCTATTTGTGAAAAATAAAGGCGTACTTTCCATATGTGTATTGATTATCGTAAATTAAACAAACTGAAAATAAAAAACAGATATCCCTTTCTTAGGATAGATGACCTCTTTGACCATGTTATAGGGGCAACCGTGTTTTCCAAGATTGATTTAAGGACTCGTTACCATTAGTTAATAATTAAAGATGAAGACATTAGCAAGACAACATTTAGAACCCGGTATGGACACTATGAATTTGTGGTCTTGCCGTTTGGGTTGACCAATGCACCCGCCACTTTTATGTGTTTAATGAATAGTGTCTTAAATAAATACTTAGACAAGTTTGTACTAGTATTTATTGACGACATTTTGATCTATTCAAAAAGTGAAGAAGAGAATAAAAAACACGTCAAGATTGTATTGCAAACTCTCATAGGAAATAAATTGTATGCTAAGTTTAGAAAATGCGATTTTTTTAAAGATAAAATTCAATACTTAGGACATATAATTTCTGAACAAGGGTTGGCTGTAGACCCAGGAAAGATAAAAGCAACCAGAGAATGGTCTGTACCTACTGATGTATCAGCTATAATATCTTTAATGGGAATTACAGGATAGTACCGAAGGTTTGTAGAAATATTTTCAGCCTTAACCTACCCCATTACTTCCTTGTAAAGGAAGGGAGTACAATTTGAATGGACTGAAAAATGCAAGAATAGTTTTGAGCAATTAAAACTGAAACTTACTACAACACCTATTCTAAATATTGCTGATCCAAATCAGTAGTTTTTAGTATGCACAGATGCTTGTGGAGAAGGATTAGGGGGAGTATTATTACAAGAAAATTCTATTATAGCTTATGAGTCTAGAAAACTTAAGACACATGAATAGAATTACAGTGTTTATGATCTTAATTTAGCCGCTGTAATACACACTCTCAAGGTGTGGAGACATTATCTTCTAGGAAAGAAATTTGTGCTGATGATCGATCACATTAGTCTAAAGTATTTTTTCACTCAACCAGATTTAAATTCTAGGAAAGCTAGGTGGTTGTCTTTCCTGAGTGAATTTGACATGGAAATAAAGCACATCAAAGGTAAAGAAAACAATATTGCAGATGCTTTAAGTAGAAATTATTGGCAAGGTGTAAGTAACATTGGAGGTATTGTTAACTTTGACATAGAAGGATTGGTTAAAAGGGTAGTGGAGCAATATCAAAACTATGAAAAAATTCAGGCACAAATGTTGAAAAAGGAAATTCATGGGTATACACAAAATTAGAATGGATTGATTTGCCACAGAGATAGATTGTACATCCCTAATGTAGACTCTTTAAAGAAATAAGTTTTAGATGAATATCACCAAAAACCTTATTTTGGACATCCTGGATATCAGAAATTGCTCACAGCTTTAATAAAGAATTTATTTTGGCCTAGGATGAAAAAATATGTAACAAGTTACTTGGCAAGATGCATTGAATGTCAACAAGTCAAAGTTGAACATCAGCATCCAGTTGGGCTGCTAAATCCTTTATCGATTTCATAATGGAAATGGGAAACTCTTTCTATGGATTTTATCACTAGATTACCAAGAACAAAATATCAACATGACTCAATGATGGTGGTAGTGGATACTTTGACTAAATCTGCTCATTTTATACCTACTCAGTCTACTTTTGGGACAGCCCAAGTAGCAAACATGTTTATGAAAAAGATTGTAAGGCTACATGGGGTTCCTCAAATGATAATTTCAGATAGAGACACAAATTTCACTGCAACCTTTTGGAGAAGTTTGTTTGGAGGCATGGGCACTAAATTGAATTTTAGTACTGCCTACCACCCCCAAACTGATGGTCAAACAGAAAGGAAAAACTAGATTTTGGAGGATATGTTATGGACGTATGTGATGGATAGGCCAACCAAATGCGAAGACTACTTACACTTTCTATAATTTTCCTATAACAACAACTACCAAACTTCCATAAATATGAGTCTATTTGAAGCAATTTATGCAGAAAGTGCCACACTCCCTTAATTTGGATTCAACCTGAAGATAAATTGGTATTTGGCCTAGAAGCTTTGCAGGAAATGGAAAAAGTGGTAAAACAGATTTAGAAAAATATTAAGACAGCTCATGACAGACAGAAAAGTTATGCAGACAAAAGGAGAGTTCACTGATAATTTAGTGTGGGTGAACATAAATATCTGAGGATTAAGCCTGAGAAGAGCACTTTGCACACTGGCATTTGTGCAAAATTATCTCCACAATACTGTGGACCGTTTGAAGTGTTGGAAAGAGTGGGCCCGGTGGCCTATAAATTAGCCTTACCCATTCATATTAAGGTTCATGATGTGTTTCATGTCTCTTTATTAAAAAAATATGTACATGATTCTGCTCACGTTATTGATTGGAACGTGATTCAGGTGGAACCATAAAGGGAATTCCTTCCAGAACCGCTTCAAATCTTGGATCGGGAAGAAATTAAACTTTGAAACTAGATAGTGACAAGGGTAAAAGTGCAGTGGAGGCACTTTAAACCCGAAGAGGCTACTTGGGAATGAGAAACTAATATGATGGAAAGATATCCATCATTGTTTAAATAGTGAAATGTTAATTTTTTCTTTGTCAACACCGAGGACAGTGTTTGTTTTTAGAGGGGGAATATGTAATACCCCTAGTTTCTATGTTTTTTAATTGAAAATTGAATAATTCCAAAGGTGAAGTGGACCCTAATGAAGAACTACTGTGTGGATTTATTTTAATTTTGAATTAATAAAATTGAATGGAAAAGTTATGTGTGCAATGAATAGCTATATAATTGAGATCTGAAGCCCATATCCATGAGGATATGGATAACGGATGAGACTTTCCCACACCTTCCAGAAATACTTGGAAGGAATATTAACAAAATTATATTTGGAGATAAGCATCTAAGTTCCCCCAATGAAGAGGAAATTAATTGGGAAGAGGAAGAAAAGCTGGAAAAGCAGAAACGATAGCTTTAAACTAGCTCAAAGAGGGAAAGCCTAGGAAAAACAGGAAGAAAGCATCCTGAAATTTCTGGACGCAGAAATTGGAAACATGCTTGGGAAAGCACAACTTAAATAAGTCGCTCCAGGATAGACAATAGGTTGTCTGTCATTGGAAGCAAAAGGTCTCAGCTCGGGGGTGAGTTGCAGAGACATAACTCCAACGTTGTGAGGAACTAATCAGAGAATTTGGTATAAATGCCTAACTAGTATGTTTTGTTAAATTCCTATCAATGTTACAATATGTGTACTGAAGCAATTACGTAGAATGTCATGCATGGTTGGTTAAAAGTTATTACAGTTGAGAATCGTGGAGATCCTTAAATTTAATTTGTTATTAATTGCAACTATCGAAGGGAAGCCATACATTTAACCGATTTGGTTACCAGAGTAGTTCCAAACTGATACAGTTTTATGGACAAGAATCGATTCAGTTCCAACTACCAGAATCTTTAAATCTGAGTATAGATTTAAATCTGGGCTTAGGAAATCTAACCGAAAGTTACATTAAATGCATAAGAAAATAAAATATAGACTATTATCTAACAACATTGAATATAGACATCTCTCTTGAAAATTAAGATTTAAATAACATTCTACATTAAAAGTATGAAATGGAGTTATGTCTGCGAAAAGAAAAATATTATGTACTGATATGAAATTAATCGAAGTTGAAATACCGAATCAACCTTATCATGATGGGTTATAAATCTGACCATAGTTGTTTGTGTCTATTCTATTCTATTATAATTATCTATAAAAGTATACAATGGTGAGTAAAAGAAAAGAATCATTGTTATATACCAAAACATAAATTTTATTCGTTGAAATAGTAAATTTGAACTCAATTCCTGAAAATTTTCATATAAGCAAAAATAGAAAATAAATTCTATGCTAAACCTTATGAACCAGGATTAATTTAGATGAATAATTAATTTTAGTTGGAGACTAGTACAAAAATATCAACAACTGTGATAAATATTGAAATGCAAGATTTATAAGGATTCTTTTAGAATGATTATTCTTGTAACAGAATCAAAACCATGCTGGACTGGAAAATTGCAGAAGGATGAAACTATAAATAAATAGGAGAGGAGAATTTCCTATTTTATTTATGTAAGTATAAAAATGTAGAGAAAGTAATAAACCAAGATCGAATATATATGTATGACGGAGTATGAACAAATATATATGTAGGTATAAAACTACTATGAACTAAGAGTGGTCGATATCCATATTAATATGCCTCAATACCAAATAAAAACTATTGAGTAACAAAGGAATTTTATAAATAAAGTAGCTCGAATATATATCTGTGTAAAGGAATCATTTAAAGAAATAAAACTTTGACTAGTTTGAGGTTATGAAACTAGAGAGAAAAACTATTTAAATGGAAGATAAATTAAATTAAATTACACAGTCCAGATTTGGGATATACCGAAAATTACCTTATACATATTATAATAAGTTTTTGAATAAAATCGGTAGCTAGGCTACTATTGATTTAACTGTATAAATGTTAAATGGACATATCGGCAGAATGCAGAAGCAGGATTGCATTTCTGAATCGAGACTATAATAATGGAAACGAACCTGTGCAAGGAATTAGTACTCAGTTAGTTGGAATACAGGTTGCGAGAAGAAATTTGTTGGTTCAACTAATTGCAATCAATCCCAAGTGGATTGTACCTGAAAAACAAAGAATAAACGAAATTAAAAACCAAGGGAAATTATAATTATTTACAAAACGAAGTAATATTGAATTCATAATTCGTAAGGTCAACCATACCTTATGAGTTTTAAACTCACGATGGTTTCAATAGTTTTCACATTGAAATAGTATGAAATAAATAGTTAAATCTATTGCATAAAATATTAGATAAAGAAATGTAACTAAAACAAGGATGGATAAGACAGGTTTAGTAAAAAACAAGGTTATACCTGTAACATTCACAAGGAGAAATGAGGCATGTATCCATAGCACGAAGTAGAAATCCAATGCTGGCAACAGAGTTGTGTAGCCTTTTCCATGATATATCAATGAGGAGAATGGTTAACTCCTTTGCTAGGATAATTCTCCCATACACACGCAAATGAAAAATAGAGAACGTAAGCCATGATTTAAGATTGGAAAAATCAGAGGCTCCACGAAAGACAATGGGTCAAAATGACTCAAATAAAAACGAAATGGAAACTTTCCACTCTAAAAAGGTTGAAATTATTCGAAAGAACAATTGAATATTAAAAGGACATCATCGTATAAATGGGAGAAACTAGGAAGTTTAGCTAGGTTGAAGTCGAAAGAAAAATATGAAACCATATTAAACCACACCAAACTGGGATTGAAATCATAGGTATTACTCTACACATTTTAAATAAGGAATATGACATAACTTCCCAAAAAATTCTGATTTCCTCAGAGCATGAACGCATGAGGAAAGAAAGCTTCATATCAGTAAGATTGTTAGAACAACAAAATTGTTTACAGAGTTGAATATAACTTACCAGGAAAAAAAAATGACAGTGCAAATGCTTGAGGAGTAAACGCTATGAATTCTCTTCCATTCGGTCTTGTGTTCAAGAACATCCCTCATAAAAAAAAACTAATTCTGTAGTGAGAGCGCTTCAAAACCGGAAAACGCAGGAACTAGAAGTATACAAATAACAGAGGGTATTAAAATGATAATTAGACACTAAATTCAGGCGAAATCCCACCGTCCACGTGTTGCATGATCGATGGTGGAGAGACGTGTTGGAGAAGCATTGAGGGAACTGCTCGATAACATTGAAATCAAATCCTGAGAAGAATAATGAAATAGATTTGAAATTAATGCGTAAGTACCATAGCACATGTGTAAATTCAGGCATAGTAAATGAGACAGATGTATGTCCTGTCTATATTTAAAGACACTTGGGAATATGACACTAAGAGTAATTAAAATAAATGACGTTGCATTCATAACTCAACAACCTTGTGAGGTGTCATTCGTATATGAATGAGGATTCAAGGTTTGGGAGCATAGTTCTAAAAGTCGTTAAGTGAAACCTTAGTTGTGACCTTTGGAAATGATAAATTGACAAAATGGAATGAAAATAAAACTATATAAGAAATCGAAATAAACAATGTAATAGATAGGCATATAAAATATATCCTTCCCATAAATTATAAAGGGGTAGGGTGTTAATTATTCAGGTTACTGCATAAGTATAAAGTGGTAACATTAGGTATCTGTAGTTTTTCATATGGATGCTCATAAAGAAAAATAAAAAGGATTATATGTATATGTTTTAATAATTCCATATGTTAAGTGGGAAGTTTATCTATGTGAATAAATAAGTGTTAATGAATATATATGGGTGGAAATGTGAAGTTGGGTTACTTTTTTGTGAGAATCAGGGGCAGGATTTTTTTTCGGAAATAGTTCGGCCGAACTTTGTGAGAAAGTTTGGCCGAACTCATTCTTCTGTTTAGATTGACAGCACACTGACGGCGTGGGAAAAAAATAATTTCGGGAGATGTGAAAACTGACAACAAAAGTTCGATCGAACTTTTACTCTTAAAATAGTTCGGATGAACTAGTTCTTATAAATATATCGCCCGCGAAGTTCATTTGTTTCTCACGTCTGTGTTTTGTTTCTCTGTTTCTTCGTGCGTTTTTGTGTTGTTGTTCTATTTGGTGATCTGCTATGGCACTGCTGGTGGTCTGGGGCTACTTCCATATGCTCTGTTGGTGATTAACCGCGGTGACGTCAAGCGAGCGAACTACCAGGTATTTCTCCTCCTCCTCTGCACCTTTATCAATGGGATTCACATGAAATATGCATGAATTATTCATTACCAATTATGGTGACAATCACTAAGTTCCATTTAGTACTAATTAAGCCTAGTGCCTGTCATGCCAAGTTCAAAATGTTCTTTTTTTCATATAAATTTTTTTCGAAAACTTTGGTATCACTAATGTCTTTCTTGTTAAGATGATGCTTGGATGCCTAAGTCAGTCCCACATATTTGAGGGCACTATTGAAAAAATAACCTTGTTGAAATGAAAAAACCTTTTTGAAACATAAAATTTCCACTTTGTGACCTCTCTTGAATCACAAGTTCCAGGTAAAAACTGCTTCTCGGTCTCCTCTTCCGGTTCTCCACCACTTGGTGGCTACCACCTTGCTAGAAGAAGCCTCACTGGACTGTTTTCCACTCTTTTTCTGATCGGAGCTGCCATGCAAGCCCACCTATCTTGCAGCCCCGAATCGCATTCCATTTCCCTTCCACGTGTAAGAAGTGTTCTTTTTTTTCATATAAATTGTTTTCGAAAACTTTGGTATCACCAATTTCTTGCTTGTTAAGACGATTCTTGGATGACTAAGTTAGTCCAAAATATTTGAGGGCACTATTGAAAAAAGAACTTTGTTGAAATGAAAAAACCTCACTGAAACATAAAATTTCCACTTTGTGACCTCTCTTGAATCACAAGTTTCAGGGAACAGTTGCTTCTCAGTCTCCTCTTCTGGTTCTCCACCACTTGGTGGCTGCCACCTTGCTAGAAGGAGCCTCACTAGACTGATGTCCACTCTTTTTTTGATTGGCACTGCCATGCAAGCCCACCTCTCTTGCAGCCTCGAATCGCACTTCACTTCCCTTCCACGTGTAAGAAGTGTTCTTTTTTTCATATAAATTGTTTTCGACAACTATGGTATCATGTATTGCTTGTTAAGATGATGCTTGGATGCCTAAGTTAGTCCCAAATATTTGAGGGCACTGTTGAAAAAAGAGTCTTGTTGAAATGAAAAAACCTCATTGAAACATAAAATTTCCACTTTGTGACCTCTCTTGAATCACAAGTTCCAAGGAACAACTACTTTTCGGTCTCCTCTTCCTGTTCTCCACCACTTGGTGGCTGCCACCTTGGTAGAAGAAGCCTCACTGGACTGTTGTCCACTCTTTTTATGATTGGCGCTGCCATGCAAGCCCACCTCTTTTTCGGCCCCAAATCGCACTCCACTTCCCTTCCACGTGTAAGAAGTAACCGTGGGCTTTAGGGGAATCCATTAGATTTGGGGGTTCACTTGGGTATATAGGGATTTCATTTTCTATGTTAACTTTGGACTGTTCCTACAAATGCACCTTTTTGAATTCTTGGTTTTAATTTGAGTTGATTGGTGTCATGTAGAAGTCAAGGCACTCATTGCTATAGAAATTTTGTCTTTACAACCAAGTGGGAATGAGAAACCCAAAAATTCAAAAAAAATAATCTATGATGTTAATTATGCTTTAAATTTCATTACCTTTTGCTATAAGGTGTATGTTGAATTTCTGGTAGTATGATATGCATTTGGTTGTTTCATTTGTTACTGTTCCTGTGGATACATCAATTTCATCCACTCTAGCTGATTCTTGCCTTGTGCATGGAATTTTACCACCACTATTAATCTTATGTCATTACTGAGCCTTCTCTCGATTCCTTAACACTGGAATAATTGAACTAGAATGATCTACAGCTATAATGTGACTACATATTGTATTTTATAGTGCTGTAATGTACTTCTGTAATGTGACTACATATTATCTTTTATATGTGACTACATATTGTCTTTTATATGTGACCACATATTGTCCTTTATATTGTTGTAATGTATTTCTATATGAGACAAAATCTAATCTTTTGTAATGTGACTACATATTGTCTTTTATATTGTTGTAATGTATTTTTGTAATTTATTTCTGTAATGTGACTACATATTGTCTTTTATAATGCTGTAATTTATTTTTGTATGAGACAAAATCCGATCTTTTATACTTGATAAACTATTATGGGTATATCAAGAGGATTTTGTATATGAACTGTTATCAATATATGAAACAAGTTTTGTTCTCCTTTGAAAAAAGAGTTGAAAAAATTCTAAATTCACATATGTTCAGTGGTGTCACTGTTTCACTTCCAATATTATGTTTCTTACCTTGATGAATAGGTGGAACACTGTTGGGAGGCCTCTCTATTTCTTGACTCTTTAATCATACTGTCAAAGGCCGTTATATGTTATATGGGATAGAATGTATAGTTATTAGACTACATATCTTCATGTAGAACTTGCAAATAGTATGATGGAAACCAAACATAATAATGTATTAGGACATCGCAACTTGCTAATTAGTTATTAGACTACATATCTTCATATAGAACTTGCAAATAGCATGATGGAAATGTGAACTTGCAAATAGTATGATGGAAATGTGGATGTCATGACTCTTCATGATTAATGATTCTAGAAACCAAACATAATAATGTATTAGGACATGCTTCTTTAACTTGCAAATAGTATGGTCGAAATGTGGATCTCATGACTCTTCATGATTAATGCTTCTAGAAACCAAACATAATTTAATGTATTAGGACATGCTCCTTTAGGCTTGGTGGAATTACCTTTGCTTTTTGTTTCTCTCTTACACACACACACACACACACACACACATATATATATATGAAGAGATGATCCCATTTTTTTTTTAATCATAGATAAAATGTCATTTAAATACAATATTTATCATAATGTACAATGATTCATTCCATATTATTCATAAATTTTTTCACTAAAAAATGAACCCTTTAAATGATGAACCTAGTTAATGCTTCTTCTTCATGAAGAAGACTACTTTATCTCTCAATTTGAATTTGATGATGGTCCTTTGTTATCTTTCTTGACTACTTCAAATTATTGACACAATCATGTGCTTCTTGTTACTCATTTTATTCCTTCCTTATATTGTATTCTCCCCCTTAGATATTGTGTACTCTCCCACATAGATATTGCACTCAATTTTGATGGTCCTTTGTTATCTTTCTTGACTACTTCAAATTATCAAATTATTGACACAATCATATAGATATTTCATTCAATTTTGATGGTCCTTTGTTATCTTTATTTACTTCAAATTATTTACACTTGATCATATAGATATCATATAGATATTGGACTCAATTTTTATGGTCCTTTGTTATCTTTCTTAACTACTTCAAATTATTGACACTTGACCATAGAGATATTGCACTCAATTTTGATGGTCCTTTGTTATATTTCTTGACTACTTCACATTATTGACACAATCATATTCTTTTTGTTACTCTTTTTATTCCTTCCTTATATCTATTCTCCACATTATATATTATGTACTCTCCCACATAGATATTGCACTCAATTTCATAGGCTCTTCTTTTGAAGTCAAATAAGTGACAATAATTTACAAGAACTATCCCTAATTTGTTTCTCACATGTTCGAATGTTTCTCTAACAAGATAATTTACAAGAAATATTCCTAATTTGTTTCTCACATACATATTCAAATCCTTCTCTAACAAGAGGCTTTGTGGGTATGTATTCCATCTTCACTATTTTTTCAAAGACTTGTTGTGTGAGGAAGTGGTACTTTATGATGATATGTAAATAGTGATTGAAGGAAGTAGAATATTTTATTTTTGAAATTATTATTACACTTCTATTGAAACACTTAATAGATATATAGATTTACCTTAATATCTTGTAGAGCCCATTTCATCCAAAACACTCAAAGAAATTTACCTTACCTTAATATCTTGTGGAGCCCATTTCATCCAAAACACTCAAAAAGAAATTTACCTCAATATCTTGTAGATCCCATTTCATCCAAAACACTCAAAGAAATTTACCTTACCTTAATATATTGTAGAGCCCATTTCATCCAAAACACTCAAAAAGAAATTTACCTCAATATCTTGTAGAGCCCATTTAATCCAAAACACTCAAAAATAAGTAACTACTATGTGCATTCCACTTCTACTCACTCAAAAATAAATTTACCTTAATATATTGTAGAGCCCATTTCATCCAAAACACTAAAAAAAAAAGTAATTACTATGTATTCCACTTCTACTCTAGATAGAGAAAGTAGTGACTCTTTCTTTCTTAACCATTATACCAAAGACTCTTATAAGTAGAATTATACATTGTCCACTTGTACTTTTCACAAGCCTAGTTGAATATCTATATTTTTTCAATGTAAATTTCTCACAAGTAAATTTGTCAATGTAAATTTTTCATTGTAAATTTCTTAACTTCTACAAGTTCTATAGGCAAGCTCTGTAAAGGGCCAGTAGCCTCTGGATATCATCTTTTATGAAAGGTGACATATCTAGTAAATGCCCCTACAGTAAATCTCTGGAATAGATATAAATAGAAGTTATTCATTTTAATATCCATAAAACACAACCACTTTAAGGTAAACTGTGTACATATGTCATTTCTCCCACAAACTAAAGGCTTCAACCCATTAATTTTAGATGTGAATTCTACCATACACTTTTTAAGTCAAACTTTAAGATAAACCATGCACATATCATTTTCAATAAATGTGAATTTAATATCTAAATTCACATATGTTCAGTGGTGTCATTGTTTCACTTCCGATATTTTGTTGCTTACCTTGATGAACAGGTGGAACTCTGCTGGGAGGCCTCTCTGTTTTTTTTACTCTTTTCTCATACTGTCAAAGGTCGTTATATGTTATATGGGCTATACTGTATAGTTATTAGACTACATATCTTCATATAGAACTTGCAAACAGTATGATGGAAACCAAACATAATAATGTCTTATAACATCACAACTTGCTAATTAGTTATTAGACTACATATCTTCCTATAGAACTTGCAAATAGCATGATGGAAATGTGAACTTGAAAATAGTATGATGGAAATGTGGATCTCATGACTCTTCATGATTAATTGTTCTAGAAACGAAACATAATAATGTATTATGACATGCTCCTTTAACTTGCAAATAGTGTGGTGGAAATGTGGATCTCATGACTTTTCATGATTAATGCTTCTAGAAACAAAACATAATTTAATGTATTAGGACATGCTCCTTTAGGCTTGGTGGAATTACCTTTTATTTTTATTTCTCTCTTAAACACACACACACACACACACACACACACACACACACACATATATATATATATGAAGAGATGATCCCATTTTCTTTTTTATTCGTAGATCAAATGCCATTTAAATACAAGATTTATCATAATGTACAATGATTCATTCCATATTATTCATAATTTTTTTCATTAAAAAATGAACCCTTTAAATGATGAACCTAGTTAATTCTTCTTCTTCATGAAGAAGATTACTTGATATTTCAATTTGAATTTTATGATGGTCCTTTTTTATCTTTCTTGACTACTTCAAATTATTAAATTATTGACACAATCATATAGATATTGCACTCAATTTTTGATGGTTCTTTGTTATCTTTATTTACTTGAAATTATTGACACTTGATCATATAGATATCATATAGGTATTGCACTCAATTTTTATGGTCCTTTGTTATCTTTCTTGACAACTTCAAATTATCAACACTTGATCATATACATATTGCACTCAATTTTGATGGTCCTTTGTTATCTTTCTTGACTACTTCAAATTATTGACACAATCATATGCTTTTTGTTACTCTTTTTATTCCTTCCTTATATCCATTCTCCCCCTCATATATTGTGTACTCTCCCACATAGATATTGCACTCAATTTCATAGGCTCTTATTTTGAAGTCAAATGTATTGTATTCTCCCCCTTAGATATTGTGTACTCTCCCACGTAGATATTGCACTCAATTTCATAGGCTCTTATTTTGAAGTCAAATAAGTGACAATAATTTACAAGAGCTATCCCTAATTTGTTTCTCACATGTTCAAATGGTTCTCTAACAAGATAATTTACAAGCACTATTCCTAATTTGTTTCTCACATATTCAAATGCTTCTCTAACAAGAGGCTTTGTGGGTATGTATTCCATCTTGACTATTTTCTCAAAGACTTGTTGTGTGAGGAAGTGGTACTTTATGATGATATGTAAATCGTGATTGAAGGAAGTAGAATATTTTATTTTTGAAATTATTATTACACTTATATTGAAACACTTAATAGATATATATATTTACCTTAACATATTGTAGAGCCCATTTCATCCAAAACACTCAAAAAGAAGTAACTACTATGTATTCAACTTCTACTCTAGATAGAGAAAGTAATGACTCTTTCTTTCTTAAACATTAAACCAAAGACTCTTCTAAGTAGAATTATACACTGTCCACTTGTACTTTTCACAAGCCGAGTTGAATCTCTATATGTTGTCAAAGTAAATTTCTCACAAGAAAATTTGTCAATGTAAATTTCTTAACTTCTACAAGTTCTATAGGCAGAGTTTGTAAAGGGCCAGGTAGCCTCTGGATATCATCTTTTATGAAAGGTGAAATATCTAGTAAATGCCCCTATAGTCAATCTCTGGAATAGATCTAAATAGAAGTTCTTAATTTTATCATCCATAAAACACAACCACTTTAAGGTAAACTGTGTATATGTGTCATTTCTCCCACAAACTAAAGGCTTCCTCACATTAATTTTAGATGTGAATATTAGACCATAAACTTTTTAAGTCAAACTTTAAGATAAAACATGCACATGTCATTTACCTCATGATCTTGTGTCATTTCTTCCATGTCATATATATATTTTTTATTGAATTTTTTTTTCAGGGATTAGAAAACCATTAAATATGGTTGAAAAATGGAAATTATGCGTAGATGTTTCTTGCTATCCTAATCCAGGGAAAGAATTTATTACATATGTGCTTTCCAATATTGCGACTAGCAAAGTCGTCTAAAGGAAAATGAATATATCGGGAAGAACAACAAACAACGAGGCATATTATATTGGATTGATAGAAGGCTTGGGAAAAACGATGGAGTATGGATCAAATGGAATTTTAGTTTTCACCAATTATTAACTTTTGTGCAACCATATGAATGGCGTGTGCCAAGTTAAGAAGGAGAGGCTAAAAGAACTGCATGGAATAGAAAACAATATTGTTAGCCAATTTCATTTTTTTAGTATAAGGCATTGTACAAATGTGAATAAGATGTCTGTTGATTTATTGCGTGGATCAATGCCAATTCATGATTCATCTATCAATTATGAATTAGAATTATTTAGAGCAATGCTAATACAATATTCATCTCTCAAAGATGAATTGGTTTTGATATGCTCTTCTTCAAAAATTCAAGATTCATCTCTCAAAGATGAATTAGTGTTGAAACACTCTCCTTCAAAATTTATTGATGGACATTGTAACATATCTTGGATATGTGTGTGTTGTGTACTTATAAATGCTTATTTTTTAATGACCATGTGTTTTTTTCAATTATATACCAAGTGTGCTCCCACCACACCATGTAAAGCGCAACTTGGTGATCTTCACATTTGCAACAAGTCGTGAACTTCACATTTTTATAAAGTTAAAATGCGGGGACTTCAACAAATTTTTGTTTAAATGGAGTTTGTTTAAATGCATTTTCACTTATTTTTTAATGACCATGTGTTTTTTTCAATTTTATACCAAGTGTGCTCCCACGATGTAAAGTGAAATTTGGTGAACTTATCACTTTTATAATTTATTTTTTTCTTAAATTGAGTTTCACACATCAATTAGTGCTTTGAAAGTTGTGTTCTACATAATTTGTGTACACATTAATTTTCTGAAATTTATTTTGTGTAAATGTCCATCAATAGATATATATATCATGGAGGATGAACGATGAAGATCAACAGAATCCCATATGGGAGATCAAGGATCAGGGGATGTTCATGGTATTTAAATATAATCTTAAATCTCCATACATGTGTGTAGATATGGAATTGATTTTTTTATTAAATTTGTGAGTTAAATTAGTTGTTAATAAGTTTCATTTTTATTTTTTAGAAGCTAAGAAGAGAAGGGTCTCTACTCCATCCATGGAGCATGCCCATGGTTCACCCAGTTGTGATATGGTTCACGAAATTTAATCAATGAATATGTACATGTATTTATATGTACACATGAATGTTTTTTTCAATTGATTATATATTCGTATTTGTTTATGAACACTACAAGAAAAAAGCACATTGGTGAGGGGCGAAAATGGTCACCATAAGCTCATTGATGAGGGTCAAAAGAGCCTTCGTCACCAAAAACTGAACGTCACCAAAGGTGGCGTCGCCGAAAGTATAGGTGTTGTGGTGACATTCAAGGTCCGTCATCAATAATGATTTATAGTGATGAATAGTGACCATCACCATTTCATATGAGCATTGGTGATGTACAATAGCCTCCGTCACCAAAAAATGGAACGTCACCAAAGGTGGCGTTGCCGAAAGTATAGGTTTTGTGGTGACATTCAAGGTCCGTCACCAATAATGATTTATAGTGACAGATAGTGACCGTTGTTAGTATGAATCTTTTATCGAAGTGTATGAAAAAATACCACTTTAGCTACGCATAACTTATAGCCCTAACATCAAATATGGCTGCCAATATCTTCATATCTGTAGTTAGTTGATCAAGACAAATGCTGCAAAAATCCATATCTATGCATAAAAAGACATTAAGCAGTCAAAGTAAGGTTTTGCTCCATACATCCAATAGACAAGACAAGAACAATATTTTTGAAAGAATTTTTTGTATTAAGGGCACTTGGGAGGAAAACAAGAAGGTGTTTCCAATTCTCCTCAATGGGATGGGTTCTTGGAAGTCCTGAGCACTTCAGATCTAGTATTTCTCTCTCTTGTTGGTGAACAAAACCCAGACAAAGATAGAACTCAAAGGGAGCTGACACAGCAAATAATGGAAAATTTGACAATGATAATGGCTCAAATTCAAACCAAGATTATAGATCCAGAGTGATCTAATAGGCAACAAAAGGTGAAGAATGGTAGGAGAACCCCTCCTATTTATAACAAAATATTGGGTCATTCTAGATCTTGGTGCATGATTAAAATAACATTAACCAAATCTAGATCCACCTTTTATGGAATATTTTATTATATTTGTTGGAGGGAAAAAGTATTTGACATGGGTCAAATCCCTTTATTTGTGAATAATAAATAAATAAATGATTTATTTATCATTTTAAGGAAGTGGTTGAAAGATAATCAAATAAATAATGATTTATTTAATTATTTATGGGTAATTTAGTCATATTTAACAAGGAATATTATTTAAATAAGATTTAAATAATTATTCCTAGAAAATAATAAGATAAATAAAGATTTATCTAATTAATTTCTTTGTTTTGGGTTAAACATGACCAGGAATAATAATTAAATTATTTTTTAATTAATTATTCCTTGAGAAAATCAAACAAATATAGGTTTGTTTAATATTTCCTTTTGGGGTTTCCTGTTTAGACCATAAACAACCTAATAAATGTGTTTTATTAAGTTATTTTACATAGTGAAAGCAATTTTACTTAGGGTAAAATTGGTCTTACATGGTGTACTTGGGTCCATCTAATGATAGTAGGTTAGATGAACAAAAAATGGTGTAACCGATTGCCCCCCAGCGTTCGAGCGTTAGGAGCAAATCGTATGACCGAAGTACGTCGTAAGAACTCAATCGTCAGACATCAAAAAGGGAAGTCAGAGAGAGAAATGTAAGGTAGACTAATGTGCTGAAGAACTAGACCCTAGGGAGACGAGACTTGCAGGTGCAACAAGTCTCTGTTTATGAGAGGGTACCTGTGCTAAAGGTGGCGGGTGAGGCATACCTATGCCCGCCGAGACAAAGTACAAAAGAATAGTGTGCCCAGTAAACAAGGGATCTAACCATAAAGTACAGCCAGCATAAACATGAGCTAGATAAAAATACAATGAGGGATCCCACATACATGTTGTGCCTGGGATAACAGCCAGGACTTATACAATAATATCTGAGTACATGAGATACAAATACAACCCAAATGCCCCCTATAAGCGGGGAAGGGCTCACAAAATCTGACTGATACATGCAAATCAAAGAGGCGCTGCAAGCGGCTAAGGCTGACATCATCAAATATATGGAGCTGCATCGAAGGCTGCAATGAAGAGGTCATCCGGGTATGTGGGGGGCTACCTATAGGGCCACCCCCTCATGAGGGCTGAGACATCTCACACACATCCGAGAATCACCAATAGCTGCTGCTGCATCACGGAACCATCAAGCATATGGATCTCGATCATGCTGAAAGGAGCTGGAGTGGAGAAACAATCAAGTCAAAGGTTAATGAGAGATCCCTTTGCCTGATCTGAGGCACCGAACATGAGTGGAGGCTGGAACCAAGGTACATTGCTCGCTAGACTTGTCTTCTGGAATGAAGGATTTGATGCCGACAGAAGGAGGTCCGCCAAAGATGAGGCGATGAGAGATCCTCAACTAAGGCACGAGAGACAATAGTAGAGTGACGGATAGACTAAAACTAATGATGATGATGGAATGGAGGGGACTGAGTAGCAAATGGATGACTTCCCTTATTAGAGCATAAAGGGCATGAATGACATGGCAACGACTGAAACAATATCATAAGGGATAGGGGACAGTGGGACTGAAGGCCATAATGTGCGACACAAGAGAGAGACCAAGCAGTGAAGGATGGAGGACTATAGAGGGGTACAAAGGGACTCGGGATAGACTCCATGAATGCGATGATGACTCAACTTGGATGCTCTAAACAAGGGCGACTCACACAGTAAAGGTCACATGGGGGACCATGAAAATATGAGTACAAGATGGTAACTCACGACGAACATCAACACGAGCATGGATAAGTATGGAGGCCAAATGGTGCCCCTAGTATGAGTGTTGCAAGTGAAGAAATTTGATTTTGAGGAGGGTTATGGTTGAGGGGCATAGGTGCCCCCAAGCATTTTGTGGTCATGCCAAAATTTATTTAGAAAAAGGGGAATCTAAACACATTTTAATGATGTGGTGCACCATTTGTTTTCGTTATGGTTATGCAGTTTGAGAAAGGGAATGGAGGATTACCAATCTCTTTTGGTACTACATATAGGAATCAAATGGACTTTAAGTTTCCGGGTTGGCATACCTAGTGTCACTATCCCAAAGAGAGGATTTGGAGATAATGAACTGATGCTCTCGTAGAAAAGCTATGGGTTGGTCAACAACAATGTCCAAGAGACAGAGTTGCTGATGTAAGATGAAGGAATGATAAGGGGTATCATCCCTAGAGTGATCTGAAGTGATACGGGACTGTAGAGGTTCTTCTAAATGTGGAAGAATAATGGTACTAAAGTCGGCACGACCAGATACACGAGGAGAGTTGTGGAGAATTGCTTCTCTTGGTCTCTCAAATGTGGGTTTCCCCTTACCCAAACATTGGGTTTCAATGTAATGGCCACAAGGTGTATGTGGTGTGAACGCATGGGTTTGATGTAAGGGGGAATAGATAAATTCAGGGGTGGGGATTTCTTCCATAATGTCGTCATTGTGATAGAATATGGGGTGACTGGTGGAAGAAAGGCTTCCTGACACAGTGAAGCTACCTGACTCATCATCATGAGAAGAGAGGTTCACATGCACATCGTCAGAAGGGGTGACAGAAGAGTAAGTAGATAAAGGATCTACCGATGTTGAGCCCAAGGTGATTGCTGAAGGAAGGGCAAGCGAAAAAACAGGGGAAGATGCAGAGGGAATGTTCCCCGAGGGTCTCATGGATGATGATAGATAGAAAATGGTGGACGAAGGCTCCGTCATATTGACATCGGGAGGGAGAATGTCAATGGGAGCCGTTATGTTTGGTATTTCTACCGAAGCAAAATGCGCAAATAGGGGAGAGGTGGACTCATTGCGCTTGGCCTTGAATTGGTGGATTGCGGCTAGAGAGGTGCGGAAGTCCTCGAGGCGAGGACAAAGGTGGGTGTAATGACCATGGAGATCACAAAAAGCACAGGGGTGGTTGGTGTGAATAGTCTTTGGGTTCTTGGCCACGGTCACAAAGGAACAAAGGCTTCCGGGACCATGGACTCAAGGAACGCGACATTAACCATGGGCTTGAGATGAAGCAATTCAGGACAGGTATGGGTGGCATGACTGACAACATCACACAAAGCACACTGGATGGTATGCTTTGGAGGCCGAGGAGGGGCAGGGTTTGTCGGGGCAGCCTTGTCCTTTGATGCCCCCTTGCGAGCTTTTCCCTTCTTACCTGAAGCAGTCGCAATAGGAGGTGGTTCCTGTTGAGGTGACTGAGGCACTGTTGCAGCGGGAGAAGTCATGGGGACCAGTTGAACTGGGGTCAAAGCAATATAAGGTTTGGGTTGACCGGGAAGGGTTGCGGCTAGAGGATCATGGTGCCAGACGGGAATTCCAAGGGTCAGGTTAGGAAGAGAGAAGGTGGCCATGACAGGTACCGTGTACACTCCTGGTGGGGGAGCTAGGAACGGTATCTGACCAGAGGGGTAATGGCCAGGTGGGACGACTCCTAAATGGCTAAGGTTTGGAGGAACCGTTCTACGAGGGTAAAGAGGCTCATGAATACCAGCTGCAGGTGAAGGGCTAGGAGCATGTTGTGGAGAGCATAATTGCTGACTAGCCGGAGCAGGTTGCTTGAGAGCAGCCTGAGACGATTGCATCATGCAAACATTCGATGAGCTGGGGTCAGAGACAAGAGGAGGAGGAAGACCAGGGAAGGTTCTAAGCAAAGAGGAGTCTTTGTAGATGCTGGGAGAGACACTGGTCAAAGAATCAACGGTTTTCTTATTGGCTACAGAAGAGATGGTCGTCTCAGGGGGGGTCTGGGATTCTGGCTCATGATATGTCAACTGGTCAATGGTGACTATATTTCCATTATGAGGGAAAGACATCTTGCGGAAAACCCCAGATGGGATAGCTGACATGGCATAGGTGTAGCTTCACCCCAAGAGAATGTTTTAATCTAGAGGGGCGTCGATGAATTCAATGTCAATGCAAACAGTCTAGCCCGCAAGAGTGATAGGACAATTACGGAATAGGCCAATGGACTAGGAGGCGTGGCCGTCCCACACTCGAAGGGTGATCGTGGAAGGGGCCAACTCAGGAGATCCGAGTTGCTTCCAAACCGAAGTGGAGATCACACAGGTGGATGCCCCCTCATCAATGATACACCAAGAAACGTTAGCGTTCCGGATTTTGACTGGGATTTGGAAGGCTACAGAAGCAGAGAGAGGAGCATGCTCTGCTTGATGGGCATCAAAAACGATTATTTGGTTATCAGCAGGATCTACAGTGCCAATGGCAGATAGTAGAGCCTTCTTTTGGGAAGGGCACGACTAGAGGAGTTCCAATGTGGAAATGGCAGCAGGAGACTACGTCAAATCATCTACTATGCTATACGAATGAGCAGCTCGACTAGAAGCAACATTTCAGCATAATGGTCCCTTATGAATCTTGGTATGAACCTCAACTTTGGGTTGGGGGATATGTAAGGGACCATTGGATGTCGAAAGAGGCTCTATAGAACCTGAAGAAGGGGACTCGGAGGCAGGCTGAGCGGGAGGCTTGGGGTTCTGACGAGACCGAGTTTGAAGGTTAAGGTCGACGGTTAGAGGTGGATCAGAGTTCATCATGAGGATCTAGTAATTGAAGGAACCAGAAGGGGAAGGTTGAGTGGGCACCTATCCATAAGGTGGTTGGGTAGCCACGAATCCCTACTGTGCATCCACCTACACTTGAGGGGACGGTGACTGCTGTTGTAGGGGTTGAGAAGGAAAGGGAGGAGGAGGTGCTGATGCTAGAGGAGCTGGAGCACCAAAATGCAGATACGAATAATAAGGGGGTTGGGTAACAGTATGGTGACCAGGAGGTTGGGCCAAAAGAGGAGGCATGTTGTATCCTAGATACGTGCTACTGGGAGGGGGAGAAGTGCAGGAAGTGGTGCCCCCTCCCCTAGGAAAACCATAGCTCACGAGAGGTTGAGCAGATGGATGAGAGATAGCTCCAACGATACTGTCGGTGGCATGAAATGCCCTAGGTGTATGGGCATCACCGGGTCTGGGGAGATGAGGTATGACAGTATAAAAATAACCTGTCTGAGTGTAGATCAGGTCATATTTTAATGCCATTTGGAGGGCAGCTTCTTCGGTTTGAGGAAAATGCGATGCGACATCTTTCCCGATAGGGGGCAAGAGAGATCTAAGGAACCAATCCATGTAGACACGGTCTTCAAAGGTAGGAGATTAACAGAGGATCTTTCTTCTCTGCCATTCCTGGACATGATTGGATAGGCGGGTTGCAGATGATTGATGGAAAGAAGTCAAAAGTTTGATACTAGTGTCATAACGAAGGGGAAGCTGGAAGTAAGATAGAAAAGCCCGGGCAAGAGTTGCAAAGGTGGTATGGGAGGAAGTGGGCTGATCAACATACCACTTAGAAGCTTCGCCTGTAAGCGTGCGTTGGAAAAATCTAAGACGGATGGAGTCATCAGTAATGGAATGGGATGAACACCACATGTGGAAAGATCGGATATGGTTGGAGGGATCCTCTCCAGCAAGGCCTTCAAACTTTGGGATGTCGGAGGGGAGCTTTGTCGGCATAGCAGGCCAACTAGAGTCATGGTGTATAGGGTCGTTTATCAACCGGTCCAAATCGGGGAGGCTGAGGCCTACCATGAAGGGGAGCAAGGGCATAGCCAAGGTAGTTCCTGTGGTGGTTCTTCTAGTAGTAGTCCCGGCATTAGGGCTGGGATTACTGCTAGAATTAGGCCCTGGACCACACATAGTGAAGGTGACAGGGGGAGAACCAGAAGTAAAAGGAGAACCTAATGAATCAGAAGAGGATTCGGAGTGCGGACTCGGAGGAGAACTAACTCGACGACGGCAGGAAGGAGTAGGTCAACCGACCGGAAACTGAGGGTGAAGGCCAAGAAGTCTCCAGGATGTGTGCCTTGGGGGCGCAATGATGACAACACAAACACGGCACAAGGGGAAGAAGAATGACCAACAAAGGTAGGGAGGTGCAGAATCAAGTGATTACAATGTCGAAACAAGGGCAAAGAGGTGTAGTGTCAATTGATTTTACAATGTTTTAAAGTCTTTGCCTGGCGGTGTTAACCAGGCTCTTCTTCGCTTAGGGTGAGTGTGTGGCGTGCGTTAATTTTAATTTTTAAACCCAGACGTTTTGAGAGCAAAATAAAAAGTGTGTTGCGTAACTAAAAATAAATCTGCAGAGAACAGTATATAATGTTGAAATAACAGAAAATTAACAGCTAACAATGCATCAATCTAACCCAAGAAGGCAGGTCTCTCAATACTAGTCTAAAAGAGGGAAAAAATATAGTCAAAACACACTAAAAGGAGGCTGATATATCTAAGGTCAGGAGGGACAGGGATCTAAAACAGAAAACTACTGAAAAGAGGTGTAGAACACAACCAAGAGGCAGAGGCAAGGTGGTTGTAAAAAAGGAGGAAATCAGCTAAAAGCAGAAGGGACAAGGAGGAGGCCCTAAAGAGAGATCCAAACAAAACTACAGGAGGTGATTTGAAAGGGAGAACAGATGATTTAAAAGGATCTGAGAGGAGGTATCAGATCTGAAAAAGGGAAGGTTGAAACTCTGAAAAAATAGACACCTGAAACGGTTAAAACTCGTCCACCAAAAGTGGAGGGTACTAAAGCCCTAGGGGGCTAGATTCCCACTTAGTTGAGTAAAAAAAAGCAAGAATAGGTCTAAACGGGTGGAGACGAAGGTCAGAAAACCCTGACAAAGGTTCAGACAAAACCCAGAAAAATTTCAGAAAAATTCCAGAAAAAAATCCAGGTTGCAGTTTTTGACCTGTTTTTCACTCAGGTAGCAGTTTTTGGATTGTTTTCCGCTACCCAGGACGCATTTTTTGGGCCAAAAAGTGTGACCTAGAGTCCAGGTCATAGTTTATGGGCTGAAAAGTGCGACCTGAAGCTCCGGATGTCCCGGCAGCAGATTTCCAAAAAAGTTGTCGTCTCAGTTGCGGCTAATGTCTGTCACCTGCGCAATAGGGCCAAAAACACGTGGAAGTTAGAAATTTTAATGTTTTAGGGTTTTATAGGTGAGAAAAAACATAAAAATAGGAAAAACAAAAAACTGAAAATAAACCCTAGGGTCTGAAGTAGCTGGATATGCAGGAATATGAAAAACGACAGCGGTCGTAATTGAAAACCCGTGTGGAGTTGCTAGTTGTTAGTATGAATATTTTGTCGAAGTGTATGAAAAAGGACCACTTTAGCTACGCATAACTTATAGCCCTAACATCAAATATGGCTACCAATATCTTCAGATCTGCAGTTAGTTGATCAAGACAAATGCTGCAAAAATCCAGATCTATGCATAAAGAGACATTAAGCAGTAAAAGTAAGGTTTTGTTCTATACATCCAATAGACAAGACAAGAACAATATTTTTGAAAGAATTTTTTGTATTAAGGGCACCTGGGAGGAAAAAAAGAAGGTTTTTCCAATTCTCCTCAATGGGATGGGTTCTTGGAAGTCCTCAGCACTTCAGATCTAGTATTTCTCTCTCTTGTTGGCGAACAAAACCCAGAAAAAGATAGAACTCAAAGGGAACTCACACAGCAAATAATGGAAAATTTGACAATGATAATGGCTTAAAGTCAGACCAAGAGTATAGATTCAGAGTGATCTAATAAGCAACAAAAGGTGAAGAATGGTAGGAGAAACCCTCCTATTTATAACAAAATATTGGGTCATTCTAGATCTTGGTGCATGATTAAAATCACATTAACCAAATCTAGATCCACCTTTTATGGAATATTTTATTATATTTGTTGGAGGGAAAAAGTATTTGACTTGGGTCAAATCCCTTTATTTGTGAATAATAAATAAATAAATGATTTATTTATCATTTAAAGGAAGTGGTTGAAAGATAATCAAATAAATAATGATTTATTTAATTATTTATGGGTGATTTAGTCATATTTAACAAGGAATATTATTTAAATAAGATTTAAATCATTATTCCTAGAAAATAATAAGATAAATAGAGATTTATCTAATTAATTTCTTTGTTTTGGGTTAAACATGATGAGGAATAATAATTAAATTATTGTTTAATTAATTATTCCATGAGGAAAATCAAACAAATATAGATTTGTTTAATATTTCCTTTTGGGGTTTTTTGTTTAGACCATAAACAACCTAATAAATGTGTTTTATTAAGTTATTTTACATAGTGAAAGCAATTTTACTTAGGGTAAAATTGGTCTTACATGGTGTACTTGGGTCCATCTAATGATAGTAGGTTAGATGACAAAAAAATGGTGTAACAACCGTCACCATTTCATATGAGCAATGGTGACGGACAATAGCCTCTGTCACCAAAAAACTGAACGTCACCAAAGGTGGCGTCACTGAAAGTATGTGTTGTGGTGACATTCAAGGTCTGTCCTGAATATTGATTATAATGACGGATAGTGACTGTCACCATTTCATATGAACAACAACGATTTTTTGTGATGGACCTTTCATGGCCGTCACTATTGGTGCATATATATGGAGACGTTCATTGACCATCACCATAAAATCATTGGTGATATCAAGGTCCATCATAAATAATGACTATAATTAAAAACCATGGCCCTCACCATTTCATATCAACAACAACGATTTATGGTGATGGACCTTTAATGGTCGTCACTATTGATGCACATATACGGTGGTGTTCATTGACCATCACCATTTCATATTTTGGTGAGGGTCAAAAAATGTCACCATAAGCTCATTGGTGATGGTCAAAAGAGCATATGTCACCAAAAAATGATCTTCATCATTCCCTATATATGAATATCAGAGCACGATGGAATCGAACCACCAACCTCCTGCTTGTAAAGCATGTGCTCTTCCATTGAGCTAGCACCCTTTAAAGAATTAGACTTTAAACTAGCAATTTCCTCGAAAGGTGCAAAGATACACCAAAGGAATAAGAAACAGGGAAACTGAAAGAATTCAATGTCCTTGCTCCTATTTTTATTCTATGACAGTCTACAAAGTATGATCTTGATCTATGACGTATTTGTGCCGAGTGGTTCTAATTTAATAGTAAATGTTATATTCAGATAAAATAAATGAATAACTAAGAGGCCTTAAGGGCTAATTTTTAATCCTTACACCAAAATCTCTCAATATTCAAGTCTATGGAACAACTCATTCAAAGTTCAAACTGAAATATATTTCAAATGGGAAGCCTAAAACCAGGTAAGTAGTTTACAAGTTAACATTTTGGATATAAGTTTTGTTCAATTTATATGACAATTTATGCCATAACCTTCAAACTAGTTTCTTAGATAAAAGACTTTCTTAAGTCAACAATTACAAAGAAAGATAATCATGGCAAGAAAAATTCTCTTGTTTTTTCTAATGAGGGTGCATGTAACTTGATAAAGGTTGTATGAGAGTATCAAACCATTTAAAATGCATCTCCTAAGCTAAAATGCATCTCCTAGGTCATGTGTCTCCTTAAGGACAATGCATATCCAAGGTAATGTCTCACCTTAAGGACTCCCACACCTACATATCCACTCCCTCAACCCAAGAGTTCACGTGTCAAGGGATTTTGTGTGCTCATGCTGATTTCGGGATGTTTTTTTGTCATGGTGAAATACCCAACTCTACTCCGCACACACAAACTCCCTTCATGCATCAACAACTTGAAGTCACCAATCTCCATATTAATCCAACACTTCGAGGAAGAATGTCTTTCAAACATCTAAACAAGGTCTACCAGCAAACGGTAAACCACCTCCAATTTCCAAGTCCATCATGGAAGAGCATGGGCCAACCATTCACTATGCACCCCACATCTCATGAAGCACCCACAAGGCCTAAACATGGTGAAACATTTTCAAAGTAACCCAAAAGGCTAAAAATTATGTCCCTCTCATCATAAAATCCTTTGTAACTCCACGCATATTCAGTTGCAAATTTCAGTCATAAGTGTTGAAGAGTGTAACTAGGTAGGTCTTCATTATGACTATGTAACTATGTACTTATGTAAAGATGAATTCAATAATAATAAAATTAATTTTTGGTTTACTGCTTTGTGGGTTTCATGAGCAATATTCTTAGTATAGGTCTATAGACTACTTCTTGATGTCTATTAGGTACATTAGTGTAATTAAGAGTCATGTAAAAGGAGTGAAGAATACCCTCCAGGACATTGTAGAAGAATGGCTTACAAACGTTGAATATATGCCTATGAAGTCAGCCTACAATCAAGTGTTAAAGTCGGCCTAATTAATGGCTATAAGGTCAACTTAATTACTTGGCTAGAACTACTATATATATCCTACATATGCTGCAGTTAAGAGAACATATCTGTGGATGATACTGAGGTTATATAATATGCAAAAGGAACATGTTTTGCGGATTACACTCAGGTTAATACAGTGTGGAAAAAGGAGCAAGTATTACGATAAAGTATACAACATTAAAAGAGAAGAACAGATTTGTGGATTTTGGGTATGATTCAGTGCGGATATATCAAGGTAAAGTCTGAAGCAAACATCATGGAAAGAAGGGTAACCAAATGCGGATCTGAGGCATACGGATCTAAAATGGAAGTCTGATGTAAATTGAAAGGTACAAGAATATAATCTGTGGAAGCTACAGGTGCTGGACTGCAGATAGATACAAAAGTATACAGTGCAGATATATCTATTGAAGGAATTTTCCAACGTGAAGACAACATTTTAATAAGACATGCTCATCTTAAAGGAGTTGTAAGCTAGGAAGGTAGATCAAAGATTTACCTTCCTTACTACATTATAAGATATTCAGTTATGAGTGTAAATAATTATGTTTCAACATTTTGACTAACTACTTTGATAACTAACTTGATTATGGAGTAACTAAGTTAAATAAGAACACATAAGCAAGCTCACAAGTAGTTATTAAGAAAAGAATTTTGTATTACACACAAGCTCTACAAATTCTCAACATGGTTTTAGAGCTATGGTTATGATCAAAGGAAATTGGAAAGGACTCGAAAAATTCAAAAAATACCTATGTCAAAAGGGCTCAAATCATAGTAAGACAGTCCAGTAATTAAGCTAGGTGCAAGTTCACAAGAAAGGTCAATCTCTGTCACTATGAAAATAAGGATCTCAGTAACATCTCAGTCTCAATGACATCACAGTGTTGAAATTACCTCTGCCTCAATTCAGTACTACTCTTATAAGATTATTTCAATATAGTTAAGGCTCGAAATAAAGGTGTATTTACAGTTAAGGCTCGGTGTGACAATAAGATATCAGTATAATCCGTATTACAGTGAAGATATTCAGTGTTATAATGACAGGTCAACTACAGTCTTGGTATAATCAATCACATGATAAGTATGACACTACAATTTCGAACTACCACAGTGAAAAATCTATCACTGTTTCGTGCTACCATAGTGAGAAAGGTCTCACTGGTTCGGTGCCATCACAGCTTGATGAGAAGTATGTCATTTCAATTTGATGGTGTCACATAGGGTCTCATAGAAGTGGTCAACAGAAGTTAGAGACATGTACAGTGAAGTATTTACAATCGAAGCACAAAATAAGGTCAAAAATGTAATATGTATACACAGTTAAATAGTACACTCGAGGATATCGGAAGAAGATAACATAAGTAACAAGAAGCCAACAAACATTCACAATTAATTATCAAGTTAAGAGAAATCTACCCTAATCTACAAGCATCTTGATTTCTCAACATTGTATCAGAGCTAGGTTGAAGGAAAGGAAGATTGAAGATAATAGTTTTTTGACTTATTTTCTTATCCCTGTGGCACCTTAAGCAAAGTATCATACAGATTCTACGATATCCTTTCCTTAAAATACGAATTGAAAGAGGCACAGTACCTCTGTGATTCATGTTGAAGAAAGACATCAATATTCATGTGAACCGAGCTCAGCAATAAAGGAAGGACCAAAAAAATTAAGGGCTAGAAAAAGAGACCTATCATACATGCAAAGACTCTATGGCATTATCTCTGTAAATCAAGGATAAAATTCATATCTCTGCAAAGAATCTATCTCATTATCTTTGTAAATCAAGGATGAAATTCATATCTCTGTTGTCGACAAAATATTTCGCATAGGTACACATATTTGAGTCTCTATGTTGATTTATGAAGTAAGTTTTCTGTACTAATGTGAATTTTATAGGCACCTTCTCCTATGATAAACATACAAGTCATTATCTTTATAATCTACAAAGTACTCAAAGAAAAAGAAAATGGCTTATATGAAATCTGTTAAAAGAAGACAACCTACCATGACAATACTTTTAGTGGCAATCTGAGCATTACTGTGCGCTCCTTTCTAAATAAAAAAAACCAAGTGTATTCATGATAATTGTATAGTTTAAGTAACCAAAATACTGTAGCTAACATCTATTACTGATAAGTTCAAAGGCTAGTGTAAGAGTTTGAACAAGTCCAAAATTTCCATAATGATTGAAGCAAGTTTGTTTGGGAAAAAAAATATCTCAGGTATTGTTCTTCGATCAATACAAAAAGGTTCTATGACACTTCTATCAGGTATCTGAAGCTCACTATAGCAAAAAATATTTGAAGATTCAAGGTATCAATGATGAAACCAACATGAAATGATACAAGGTCTATCTAACACTATACAAGGCAGCTCGACTCATTTGGGAGACTATCCATCTTTGACATCTAAAAAGACCATCATCTTCATAATCAATGCAAATCTGTGGCACTGTGATATGAAGGATAGAAGTTTATTGTGATCTCAAGTTAAAAGAAACCAAAACCATGTGAATCATTTGTGAGGCATTTAAATGTACAAATGATGAACTTAAAGACATGCAAACCAAGTGTTATCTATGACATAAAGGGCTGAGCATGTCTATACCTTTGTGCAAAATGAATCAAAATTATGTGATCTACTCTATGCTACAAGACCAAAAGACTAAGGTACATAGTCTATAGAAGGGACCAAAATCATCAATATGAATAAAAGCCAAGATTCTAATCAATTCGAAGTTTGAAGCTACACTTAATGACATAATTTACATTTGCGAAAAGTCTGAGCATCTCTATGACAAGTAGAACATATATATTTGTGATCTGAACTATACAAAGACATACAAAACTTTTTGAATCATCAAGAATCGGAGTTTAGTGGCATCCTGTTCGAAAACCTGAGGGGATGCTACTTTGTGACAAAATTTATTATGATGATTTAAGGCCCATCTCTGTGACACTATAATATGTAGCAGCATTATATCTCTTCATAAGGACTGTGAGGTTATAGGGAATCCATGACACAAGTTTGTGAAAATAGCACCCTTCTCATCATAAAAGAAAGACAAATTCAATTCTTGAAGCCGACCAATTAAATATTGAAAGATAAAGGACACTGAATGCAGCTCAAAGACATCTCTATGGCTTATAGCTATGCTTGAAGGACCAATTAGTGAGATCAATGTGAAGACCAAGTTGCAAAACTGTATGGATAGAGTAGTTCGAATTTAGTGTAAGCATATCTTTTGAAGCAACCCCAAGAAGTTACAACTTACAATATAGTAGTACCATACTCGAAGGCAATAACGGAGAAAAAGGGAATTTAAAAGAGGTACATGTAAAATATGCTCAATGGTAATAGTAGTGGAAATATAAGCATGAATGTGTGCTCCTTTCTGAATCAAAAATACCAAGTGTATTCATGATATTTGTATAGTTTGAGTACCCAAAATATTGTAGCTGACATCTATTACTGCTAAGTTCAAAGGCTAGTCTAAGTGTATGAACAAGTCCAAAATTTCCATAATGATTGAAGCAAGTTTGTTTGGGAAAACATGAATATATGAGGTACTGTTCTTCGATCAATACATAAAGGTTCTGTGACACTTCTATGAGGTATCTGAAGCTTACTATAGCAAAAAATATTTGAAGATTCAAGGCATCAATGATGACACCAACATGAAATGATACAAAGTCTATCTAACACTATATAAGGCAGCTCGACTCATTTGGGAGACTATCTATCTTTGACATCTAAAAATACCATCATCTTCATAATCCATGCAAATTTCTGGCACTGTGAGATGAAGGATAGAACTGTATTGTGATGTGAAGTTAAAAGAAACCAAAACCATGTGGATCGTCTCTGAGGCATTTAAATGTACACATGATGAACTTAAAAACATGCAAAACAAGTCTTATCTGTGACATAAAGGACTAAGCATCTCTATACCTTTGTGCAAAATGAATCAAAATTCAGTGATCTACTCTGTGCTACAGGACCAAAATACTAAGGTACATATTCTATAGAAGGGACCAAAATCATCACTGTGAATAAAAGCTAAGATTCTGATCAATTCGAAGTCTAAAGCTACACTTAATGACATAATTTACATTTTTGAAAAGTCTGAGCATCTCTATGACAAGTAGAACATGTATATTTGTGATCTGAACTATACAAAGACATACAAAACTTTTTGAATCATCAAGAATCAGAGTTTAGTGGCATCCTATGTGAAAACTTGAGGGATGCTACTTCATGACATAATTTATCATAATGATATAAGGCCCATCTCTGTGACACTAGAATATGTAGCAGCATTATATCTCTTCATAAGGACTATGAGGGTATAGGGGATCTGTGACACAAGTTTGTGAAAATAGCACCCTTCTCATACATAAAAGAAAGAAGAATTCAATTCTTGAAGCCTACCTATTTGATATTGAAAGATAAATGAAACTAAAAGCAGTTCAAAGATATATCTATGTCTTGTAGCTGAGCTTGAAGGACCAATTAGTGAGATCAATGTGAAGACCAAGTTGCAGAACTGTATGGACAGAGAAGTTCGAATTTAGCATAAGCATATCTTTTGAAGCAGCCCCAAGAAGTTACAACTTACAATATAGTAGTACCATACTCGAAGGCAATAATGGAGAACAGGGGAAGTTAAAAGAGGTACATGTAAACTATGCTCAATGTCAATAGTAGTAATGCTAAGATAATAATCTCTTGAAAGATAGTAATAAGGGTTTGTGTAGATATATTTTAGAAATCATTGTTATTATAACATTTGAAGTCTTTCTTTGCTAATTTATTTATGATCAAGGAATGAAAATCTCATGTATAGAAGGATTCTCAATAAAGACTCTAGGGCTTTGCAGCTAACTCACTAGTTTGGACTAAGATGAACCCAAGGAACAAAACCCTATCTAATCATTTCCGTTGTAAAAAGTAGATCTAACTCTTGTTAATAATGACACCATGCTAATGTAAGAACTAGGTTGGTGAACAGGTCCAAGATTAAGAGGGAGCTAACCCTTATTCAAAAGATAAGCATTTTACATCTCCTTGATTACAGCTGTTACTATTATCTTTATACTTTGCCTATTTTTTTTCTTTCATAGTCTTCTAAGTTCTAACAAAGCCTGCAAGTCAAGAAAAGATCTATCTAAGCTTGATTAGCAATTGGAAGAATTGGAAGAACATGGAAAAGCATGAATATTAAGGAGGAAAAAATAAGCCGATTAAATGAAAAACAAAAGGAAGGAGAAGTTAGATCTTAATGGATACTATACTACTTGAAGTTTGAAAGAAACACCAAAGAAGCTTGTGATCAAGAATAAAAGTTGACCAATATAGGGAAATATCCTATAGCAAGCTTTTGAACAGTTCTGATATCGTAGTACCTGCAGCTGATTGGTTCAATCCAGGAACACATTGATTGAAAATATTGATGCTAATAGAGATACTACTGACGATTAGAAGCAAATATTATTTCTTGGAAAAGCATATAACTTCTAAGGCCCACCGGAGGAGAAGTAATGTACTCTATCTATAAATGTCATCTACAATAATCCTATTCAAGTCCTGCTTAGATGATAAGAGGTAATGGAATAGGACAAAATTCCAAGGACTAATAATGGAATAATACAACCAAGCCAACTAGTACAAAGGAAGTTTCAAGATTATAAATCATAATATTCAGTTTGTCAAAAAAAGGAATTTGTCAAGAAAGGAATGTGTCTAAGAATGGAACTAGGGTTTAAAATGTGCATCAATTATTTCTACTCTGTATCAATTCATTGGTCGATGATTGTTATCCTACAGTTCTTGCAAATAGCTAAATTGTTTTGGAAAATTCTCTTGATATAGACAGATTTGGTGTAGAGATGCTATTTCATTTTTTATAAGTCATTGTGGCATGAAACTAGTTGAGGTTCAAAGGGTTGAACTCTGTATATAAATATGATGGATAAATTATAATCTAGCATATGTTTGTTGTGCAAATAACGGGGAGAAACTATAAACCACTTGTTCCTTAAATGACATTTTTCCAAAACAGTCTGGGATGTTGTGAGTTTATAACAAAGGAAAAAGGGAATTGGACAAGTGAAAATGTTGAGGATGCATTGCAAGTGGGTAGATGATAGAGAGGTGAGTGAACGCCCAGCCCATCCTACAGTATTTCTTTGGTCAATATGGATTGCCATGAACAAAGCTATATTCCAAGATATTGTTGTTTCCCCCCCACAGATGCTACACGAGATCGAATATAGTTATGGCAGCCTGCCAGAATATGTTCCTTCACACTTGTTTTCAGGCAGAGCAACTCCAGAGCTGATGAACTGACAAAAAGGAGATGGGGTCTTCTCTCTTACCCACAGGCAGATTGACATCTAATCATGTTCTATTTTGTATATTGCATGTTGGTAACTCCATAAAAGTTTATATATCAATATAGTTCTTGAAGTAATGTTCAAAAGGAAATTTTCTATGATAATAATGGGTAAATGCCCAGTCTATCAGTAGACTCTTTTATAGTCTTTCCTGGGGAAAAGAGCATCCTAGATATTTCAGTCCAAAGTCAACTATGACTATTACAAAATGTACCATTACCTCTTTCTATTGAAATTCAAAAAATTTCAAAAGGAAAAAAAAAACTACATACTCAATCCAAAATATTTCAATAATTGGTTTCCCCTTGGATTAATGAAATAGTGGAACAAACTCATTAGAATCATTACACATTGAGTAATATTTCAGGAAATAATGTACTGACCTGTAAAGCATCCAGAGAAACAGCTGGTTGACTTTCTACTGAGTTGTCCATTTCTTTTTCTGGTTTTATAGCTTGACCACTACCATGCTCGCCATTATTTGTATGTAAATAATTCTCTTCTGGACTGTCTATGCTGATCAATAAATGATTTTCACCAAAGATACGGGCAGTAGTCTCATGAGAAAATTTTGTCACCATGGAGAATTTTTCCAAACCATGAATCAAAATCTCATGAGCAGGATCCCTCAAGCGCTCATTTTGAACCCCACCATGTTTCAAACCGCCATAAATTTTATCTTGGTAGTTTTGATTGGAAGTATCCGTTGTGTTCTGAATAGAAGGAGCTGGTCCTTCTATATGAGGAGAAGATCTGATGTTTGCAACTGGAAGTGCTCCAGGTAGTTCCAAAGATGTTAGACTTCTCTGCAGCTAAACAACAATCCAGACATTGCAAAATTCAACTTATGACATGGAATTTCCTTTTAGCAAAAATGAATCTCAAGACAAACCAGGGATTAAAACTATAGACACAAAATGAGCTTTAAGGTATAGCCTCAGAAGGTAATTATCTGAAGCGGATCTTGAATGTCATTTACAAGAAATACATTGGCATCATCAGCAGACCTAAAAAGACAAAATATTGCAGTGACATTTGCTTGGGTCATACCATTGTACTAAACATATTACTATATCAATTTCCATGACTGAACTATGAAGTAATAAGAGAATATAGTCAGAAAATGTTCCAGACATGATCAACTTCCTAGGCTACTTAATTTACAACCATATTCAAACAGTGCTAACATATGTCTGCATTTTTCATTGATCTAGAACATTGAACAACATATTCATGATTTTGTGCATATCAAGGTTGCTTGGGAGCAGGAGCAGAAGTGGGAAGCGGGAGCAGGAAGTGGGAGCAGAAGCGGGAGCGGGGTGCGACATTTTCAAAAGCTCCCAGGTTGGTAGCGAATTTTTATATATTTTGATGCATATATGTCAACAAAAGTATGTAGAATGATGAATTAGATATAAAAAGCATAAAAACATGAGGAAGAGAGCTAGCACTTGTCTTTTAGAGAAATTTCTAATCATATATACATTTGAAAAATGAATAAGAAGAGCTACTTCATACATGACACAAATTATTTTGACTCTAAATGACCAATCCTAATGCTCTCAAGTGAGAGCCAACTAAAAATAAAATCACTTGCTCATGAAACCCATCAGGCAAGGCTTTATAATAATTTTATTATTATTATTAAAAAAAATTCTCAAAAAACTAAATTACACCATTACAATCATAAATATATACATGCCAAACACTTATGCTGAAAAGAAATATTGCTGGAAGTCCCTACAAGACCTCAAGCACACAGAGTATGGCATGAATTGCATTCTAGGGGGAGATTTCAATACAATTCTAAAATAGGAAAAAAAGAGAGGAGGGACAATGGTAAGAGAAATTCACTAGAAAGACTTAGAAGACCTACTAATGAAGTCAAATCTCTTCGATGTGAAGCCGAGCAAATTTAAATACACATGGAACAATAAGAGGTTGGGACCGGGGCACATAGCAGCAAGGTTAGACAGGCTTTTAGCTTCATATATTTTGCTATCAACGTCCTTCACTATAAATTCAGAGATCCAACCATGGTGTGGATCGGACCACTGACCGATCACGCTTCTTGTTTCTCCTCCAGTAAACTATGTGCCAATCCCATTCAAATTCTCCCCATTATGGATCAAATCAGTTGGATTTTATGAAATGATTGCTACATCCTGGGCTCAGTGGGTAAATGACAGCCCTATAACCATATGGGAAAGGAAATTTAAAAGGTTAAAAGCTGACATCAAAGAATGGCTCAAAACATATAATGTAAATCTATCCCTAAATGTCAAAAGATCAGAATAAATCTTGCAAAAATGCAGGCTCAAATAGAAATCAATGAAGTGGAGAAGGTGGAATTCCAAGAAGAAATAAAAATGTTCCAAACATACCACGCAAGCCTGAGACAAGAGGAAGATATGTGGTGGTTCGACTATCACAATAGCTGGCTCAGCTCTAGAGACAGGAATACAAAATAATTTCACAATAAAGAAAAATTTCGAGAGATCAAAAATGGCATTACCTAAATTCAGCATGGATCTCAAACTCTCGATTCTTTTCATGAGATTAAGGCCGATGCAATAGATCACTTCTCTGCCCTGTAACATGATGACCAATCGTCGGCCCCCATTAGTGAAGCCTTCTTCTTGGACTTGATGCCTTCTTTGGTGACTACTGAAGCCAATGAAATCCTTGCTGCTTTGCCTGATCCTCAAGAAATTCAAAACACAGTCTTTTCCTTTTCTCCAAATAAGGCCCCTAGGCTTGATGGCTTCACCAACAGGTTTTATCAAACCTATTGGCATCTAATAAAAATAGATTTATGCCGAATGATCGGGTATTCCCTAAATATCTCATACATCAGTGGTGGAATAAATTCAGCCTTTTTATCCCTGATACCAAAAGAAGAAAATCCATCCCCTTTATCGAGATTTAGGCCAATTTTCCTTTGTAACTTCTCTTATAAAATTATTTTCAAAATCCTAGTCCTTAGACTGAAAGTCCTCCTACCTCTCCTCATCTCTCCTAATCAAGGCAGCTTCGTCCCGGGAAGACAAATCTATGACACAATAAAATCTTAATCCAAGAAGCCATTGACTCAAGTTGGATATGTGAGGAGCAAGGAATGGTCACTGGATATGGCCAATGCATTTGATAGGGTTCGGCATAAATTCCTCCTTGACATAATGAAAATGGGATTTAAAGAGACCTTCATCGGATGGATATAGAAATGCATTTCCAGGCCCTAGATCTCTACTCTGATTAATAGTAGGGGGGATAAGTTCTTCCAAGCTTCAAGAGGTCTTCGACAAGGGTGCCCCCTCTCACCCTTTTTATATATATTGGTCGGAGAGGATCTTAGTCTCAACCTTAAAGCAACAAGGATCTCTCATCACACCCCGGGAATCAGATTCAAAGAAGGAATCAAAAGCATAAATCACGGAAAATTTGCTGATGATACAGCTCTTCTAGGTGGGGCCTCTCTGGTCATAAATAGAAGATTCAAGTCTTACTTTCATAGATTCCAAGAATCATCTAGAGGGAAAACAAGTGATGCCAAATGTAGAATATATGCATGGAATATCTCCATTAGAAAGGGTAATAAAATAGAAGAAATATTTGGATTTATGGTAGAAATAGACTGGAAGGAATTTAAATACTTAGGAGTCCCAATTTTGTTGAAAAGGACCAGTCCTAAGGCCTAGCAAGGCATGATTGACAAAATTAAATAGAAAATAACCAATTGGGGAGGGATTTGGTTAAATCTACCAGGTCGTCTCATTCTTATCAAATAAGTGTTGTCTTCTCTCCCTTTATATCAGTTCGCGGTCCTCCAGGCTCCGAGATATGTCCTGTGGTAGCTTGGTAGTTTTATAAGGAAGTTCTTATGGGAAGGAGGGAAACAAACAACAAGAAAATATCACATGGTAAACTGGAAGACTTTTATAGCACCTAGGCAACATGGAGGACTAGGAATTCGAGACCCAATATTAACTAACCTGGAAATTGGGGCCAAATTATGGTGGGGTCTAGTCATAAAACCCAAAGAATTGTGTGCCCAAGTAATAAGAAGAATGTATTTCAAACTACAAGAACATGAAAACGGGTATATTCCAACCACTCAGGGCTCCCCAATTTGGCATATTATTCTATCCTCATCTCCTTTAATTACTCAAAACATCAGTAGAATTCCTAGAAATGGTCTGAAAGTTAAAATTGGGGAAGACAAAATAATGAATAATGCTCCACTAGCAGATTTGGAACAACTGAAACCCCTCTGAGATCACTTCAAGTCGATCATAATTACAACCTTGTCACAAATCTCAGTGTGGGACGAAGAAAGGAAATGGGAAGGGTAGCTTCTGTCGGATCTCCCCGGAGAGCTAAATGAGAAAAAGAAAAGAACTCCTAAATCTTCTCGAGGGATGTTCTCCAATAGTGAGAGATAAACCAGACAAATGGTGTTGGAAGAACACAAGATACTCAGTCAAATAAGCTTACACACATCTCCTCTTTGAGGAACAGGTTCCCCCTAAAAGTGGGATATGAAATCAGATCTGGATGCCAAATGCTATACTCAAAGTAAATTACTTCATCTGGCAGCTAAACCACAAGAAAATTCTCTCACAGGACAAAATAAGGAAAAGAGGTATAAGCGAGCTAACCAAATTCCCTCTTTGTGAACCAATTTTTCGACTGCAAATCCGACAGTAATCTGACCTGGTTACCCTAGCCAAGTTTCCAACAGTGGTCCCGATCAATATTTTCAAATATATAAAACCATTTATAGGGTTTCGATAAATCTAAAAGAGGGATTTCCTTGGTGAATTGTTTGATGAAAAGCTTAAAGCAATTTTGACAATATTACACTTGCCACAAGTGTAATGTATCCTGTCTTCCGACACATCCACCCATGAGTATCTGATTACCGCCACCTTACTTGATGAAAAGGAGCTACTATGAAAGACTCTCTAGGATGGAAAAATGGTGGAATTTGATAATAACCCAAATCATGTACCGGAACATACTTCCAACGAGCTCCAGAATGAGAAGAGGCAGGGTTTTTCTTCGCACAGGAATGAGGAACACTCTGAATCACAATCGGGTTTATATAGGAGGAAGATTAATTACAAGGACCGTTGCTATAAACATGCATCTAATGTCAAATAAGTAATTTTGGAACATAAGGACCTCTGGGACAAATTTACAAGCTTGCAAAATTGGGCGTTGATAGGAAGATGGCTGTACCCAGAGGATTTAATTTTTGATCTACCGGAGTGGGTAAAAACCTTCTCGTGTCCAATTCTGGGATACATTCCTAAAGTAAGTAAAATGATGCAGAACTGGTTCAGTGTGCATTTTCTGCATGAGGAATATTGTAGGAAGATTATGACTCAAACTTGGGTCCAGGGTAGGAGTTTCATGCAACTCCTCCCATGGTTTTTGGGTTTCAAACCTGTAATTGATGCCCCGAAGAGTAAACTGATTTGGGTCAAATTACCAGGCTTACCCCTGGAGTTATGGACCTTGAAAGCACTTCGAGCTATCGGAAATTCCATTGGAACGACCAAATATTTGGATCCTAGATGTATTGGTACTGCGGACAAGCGGATTTCTTGGATTTTAGTTGAAGTTTCATTCCAAGGTGGGTTGCCGAGTGATGTTGACTTAATTTGGGGACAACGAATACACTGACAGAGACTAGACTACTAGGGTATGCCATTCTGCTGTCTCATATGTCACCACACTAGTCACTTGTAAAGAATCTGTCCTATGCGACAATGGAGGAGAGGATGCCGCAAAGACATGTTTTTTGGTCACCAACATGGAAATAAGTTAGCTCATGCATCTGGGTCTGACTCGGGTAAGTCAATTCCCCCCTCTTATAACTGTGTTAGATCTTACTCTTTGGATTTAACTTTGTTAATTATACGTACTAAAAAAGCCCCATATTTACCTGAAAACACGGTTTACCCTCGCTACAATCAAGAATTGTATCCAATTTCCCACAAGTCAACCTCGTTGCACTCTAATAAACCAATAGATGATCCCCAAGGAACTGTCGATATGAGAAATCCTACCTTATCACCATGTCCACATCCCTCTGAACCGCTAGTGGTTTCACCATTGATGCCCCCCTAGAATGGGCTTCTCCATTATCTTCTCATGAACCTGATCCCCCACAACGCCCAGATTCCTCGCGAAATACTATGGGTAGTGATTTAGATGTGCTTCTAGGAAACCCAATGCTAGATATGGCTGCACTTATTGTCTTTGATAAAGGAATTTCAAAACCCTTTCCTCATATATCTCCTGAGTCAGCTTAAGACATCATTGTCAAGAAGACTAATAAAAAGGGATCAAGGCATTTTCATGGTCGGCTCAGGACAAAATCATTATTTCAAGGGGATCTGCATGATTTGCATGGTGTTCCTATTACTACAATTGGTTATATTCAGGGTCTTAGAGCAAGCAACCCCAATGAAGTACCTAAATGATGACTATGGTATCTCTGAATGTAAGAGGGTTGGGCGGACCCTATAAAAATATTCGCCTTTGCCAGATGTTCTTAGAATTAAACGCATCAATGGTATTTCTCCAGGAAACTCTTTGTAATTGGATTGTTTCTATTGAGACCATTTTAAGTATACGCTCGAGTTGGCATGCAGTGGGAGTGGATGCAGTGGGTTGGGCAGGTGGAATGTTGGCCACTTGGGACCCTTTATTGTACAGTCTAAAGGCCTATAAATTCTTTAGAGGTATTTTTCTATACGGTAATATAAGAGGGGTCTCGGAGCTGAGAGACATCGATAGTAAGATTTCTCATATTTATATGGACATGACGATCGCTCCACCTGACTCTCTATCCTATGCCACTCTTAAGAAGTTGGAGCCTCGCAAGCTTGATATTTTAAAAATATAGGAAACTACATGGAAATTAAAAAGAAGAGTTCAATGGTTGCAGGAAGGCGATCTGAATACAAGGTTTTTCCATAACTGTGCAAATATCCGTAGGAACATGAATTCAATTTGGAGAATAAAGGTTGTGAATGGCTCTATGAAACATAAAACGTAGGACATACAGGTTGAAGCACTCAATTATTTTACTAATTTTTATAAATTTGACCATGAAATTGATCATCAAAGCCAAGCTTGGGTACTACAACATATGCCCTCCATGTTAGACCTAGATGCAAAAAATGTTATGGAGGTGAAGATATCTAAGGAGTTAGAAGCTGCATTAAAATATTTTGCACATGACAAAAGTCCTGGGCCGAATGGATGGTCAACTGAATTTTATTTAAAATTGTATGATATGTTGGAGTACGAGCTACTTATGGTTATGGAACAAATTAGAATTCTATGTTTTATTCCTGGCGATATGAATTTGACCTTCTCAACAATCATTCCTAAGTCATTGGATCCTGAATAGTTCTTAGATTTTAGGCCTATTGCACTATGTAATGTTGTGTACAAAATCACCTCTAAAATTATTGCAAATAGGATTCGGGGGATCCTATCAACATACATTTCTAAGTAACAATTTGGGTTTTTAAGTGGCAGGTCTATACAAAACACCATTGCTATAACACAGGAGGCTTTACACTCCATTCATGAAAACAAAACTAAGGCTCTAATTATGAAGATCGACATCCATAAGGCATATGATTCTACAGATTGGTCTTTCATTAGGCTAATTCTCCTAGATATTGGACTATCTATTCTGTCTATTAGATGGATAATGGCGTGCATAACTTCAGTAAGATATCATTTTCTCATTAATGGACTACCGACTGACTTTTTCTTGGCCGAAAGAGGGCTTTAAGAGGGTTGTGCTTTATCCCCACTCATATTCATCGTTATTATGGATTGCTTCATGAACCTCATGAAGATGGCAAAGGAAAAGGGTTACGTTGATGGAATGGATTTCTCTCCTATGGCATGTGTCACACACTCATTATTTGTTGATGATTTGCTAGTCTTTGGTAAACTTATTAGGAACCAACACTTTTATCTGCACTACATTCTCAATAACTTTGGAGCTGTTTCTGGTTTATGCATTAAGAAAGGTAAATCTCTCCTTCTGTATGATTCAGGAGATGTGGAGGAAATTAAGTTTATTTTTGAGTTTATAGGGACTAGAATAAGTCATATAATGTTGGGCATAACATATCGCAGATTTAGACTCAAACCTTGTTCATACAATAGCAATGATTGGTCTTGGCTGATCGAGAAATTTAAAAACAAGATACACAAATGGACGAGTGGGATCCTTTCACTGGATGGTAGATATATCTTCATACAAGTTGTCTTATCTCAATTGTGGTCTATTGGTCTAACTTGTAATTTATCCCGGTAATCACTGTTAACAAAATTAATTCCATTATTGCAAATTTTCTGTGGGGAGGTTCCTCAGATCACACTAAAATCCATATCTGTAAATTGGAGGCAATCTCTATCCAGAAAAGATCTGGCAGTTGGGGTCTATTATATCTTAGACTTTTCTCAAATGCGCTGTTGGTAAAATCTTTATGGCGTGCTCTGAAGGGCGATAGAGTATGGTCTAAAATAATTACACACAAATATTTTGAGGGTGATTCTATTCGATCTATATACTTGGGATGTGTAAGGTCTATACAAAATGCTTTAGCCATCTGGCGCAGTTTCCAAAGAGTGATGTACATCTTGGGACAAAGACTGGTTTGGGAGTTCAGAAATGGTAAAAATATTCTAATTAGAGTCGACTGAATGCTCGCGTCTAAAAATGAAATTATCTTTGATTCACACCTACTTCACATAATTCATCACAGTGGCATTCTCTCTCTCTTTGATCTTATATACTGCTGCAACCCCGGGGCTCCCATATGGAAATTTGCAGAGATGCTGGGGTTATGGGGTAGTGAAGCACACATCTGGGAATGCCATAAAGCTCTTCTATAGGTGATGGGATTATCTTTCAAAGGGGAAGGTGACATTCTAGTTTGGAATGCAAAATTCAATGGTGCGGGATTACTCGTTAAGGATGAGTATGAAAATCAAATTGCTAAAATGACTCCCGACCCTACGTTGTCTCCTTTTTATATTGCATGGAATCTTAAAATCCCTACAAAGATAATATTATTTGCATGGTTATTGTGGAAAAACAGAGTACTAACTTGGGAGGTATTATGAAAACAGGGATTTTATGGTCCTAGAAGATGTCCATTTTGTCTCCAACATGAAGAGACTGCTTCTCATCTTTTCTTCACATCTACCTTCTCTCTTTCTATTTGGCAGCATTTTGCTAGGCTTATAGGTGACCCTTCTTGGCATCCTTCTGAATATATTCAAGCTATCAAATCTTGGGTTGTTGTAAGTTTTTCTTACAAATATTTACCCTTTTATGTGTTTTGGGAAATCTGGAATGCTCAGAATCGTTGGATTTTCAAAGGGGTTCCCCCACAACACTCCAAGATTACATGGAATATTGATTTATGTATTAATGGTCATTCTTGTATCCCACCTGCTATTAAGGATATTTCTAAGAGAATCCAGCCTGACCATATTGAGCTCCCAAATTTATATTTTTATGGTGCAAATAAGGATGGCCTATGTGGCGTGGGGCCTGGATAAAGCTTTAAAACAAGGAAAAATATCACATGTTTTGGAATGGAGATGTTGGCTCAAAAAATAAGGTGGAAATTATGGAGTTATGGAGTGGGATACTGATTGATTATCATCTAAATCTCCCTTCAATTCACATGTATGGAGACTCGAAGTACACCATTGATGGGATCAAAGACAGATGTGGAATGCAATGCAGCAATAGTGTTGGTTGGGTAAAGTGGATCAAGTATCTATTAGGAAAGTTTCAAGCCTACACTATTCAGCACATACATATGGATAAAAATACACGTGCTGACCTTCTCTCCAAAAGAGGGCTGAAGTCCACATATGGTGCTATTCAGATCATGAATTACAGGGCTTCCACTCTATTGGAATCTCAATATTTTCCTCTGCCATAATCTACATCAAGAGAGATTGATCTTCTCAAGCGAGCCATAATACATTTGCAAGAAAGCAGGATATCATTTTTTCTTCTGCTGCTTTTATAGGCTATATCTTCATTGTACATACCAGATCCTTTTCTGTTTTTTTCCTTTCTCTATATTCTCCTTTCTGTTGTTTTCCATAAAATGATGTTCCCACTGACCCTCGGTATGTATCTGGCATCATTGATGTTCTATTCAGTTACGTATTGGTTGGGTTTTCTGTGGTTGGTATGCAGAGTTTTTATGTGTCTTTATGGCCTTTTTACTGTTCTTATGATGGATTTGGTTTTTCTCTTCATGGGGTTCATATATTGCCTACTATCTGGAATATGCTATAATGGTATGTCTAATGTGCCGGAAAATGATATTTGATCAACGAATATGAACTATTATATATAAATCATTTTTTTCGTCCTGAAAAAAAAAGGCTGAATCAAAATATTTAGCACGCAGGGGTTTCAATCAATGTTGCAAAACTGCGAATTTTTTCCGTCTAGGATTATAACCTCAATATAATACCTTCAATTTATCTTAGGGTTTTAGATATATTTAAGTATTTTTTATGATTTACACTTTGAATTCGCTCAAGTCCTCCACTTCCACATTAAGCTACAGAGTATTTCTGGTTACATGATATACACAACTCTTTCACCAGTGCGGCAAGGTTTCAAATCTTATAGAGAAGATTAAGAAGCATAATAAGTCTATCATTACCCTAATTTTTGAAAGCTTTGGCACTTACATGGAAAGCTTCAAAAAATTTCATTGAAAAACAATTTTACATGCGATGTTCATATAAAATAATACGGTTTCACTGAAATGGGTTGAATATAAAATCTCACCTGATTCATGGAGGTAACGAAAAACCAGGTAGTTCATCTCAGAGGAAGTGATTATGATCGTGGCCATCCATGCCTCTTCTTATTAGCCCACTTGAACCCCTCAGTGTAATGGATCTAATGGAGCTTTCCGTGGTAGTCTCGGGATAGAAATCACCGTGATTGGAGGCACCAGGATTCCAATTTCTTGATTTCAACCAAGTGTATCAAATCATAGTTGGATAGCATCAATGCGCCCTTCCTCCTTCATTGGAAAAACCCTGCAACGCGAGGGAAATAGATGAGGGAAACTAAAATTTTTGATATTTGAAAAAAAAAAGTTGATATTCGAAAAATTTTGATATTAGGAAAATTTGTTTCCTACTACCAAATTTTTTATTATGGTATGGTGGTGTAAAAGTTTGCATTAAGTAATAAAGTAATGGATTACAATGGGGTTGAAAAAGATCAGAGTTCAAAAGACTAAATGGCTATGAAGGACATAAAAGCCAAAAATTAAGTTTAATAAGTTTTGAGGAAGTAGAGATAATTAAGGAGTGGTGGTTGAACTTGATGTGAGAAAATGAAGAAGGAAATGAAGATTTGCAAAAGTAGATTAACTAGGAAGAGAGTAGTGAAGTGAGGATGAGAGAGTTGGAGAATTTCAATGAGAAAGGTGATTTGGTGAACGGATGGTTGTGAAACAAAGGGTTGATGATAAATATATAGCTCAATAAAGAGTGGTAGTCAATGCACCTTAATGAGGTCTAATGAACACACTGGAGTGGGGTTACAAGAGATATGTGATTACAAAGTAGCAAGTTGGATGCAATCTAGGATGAGATTGCGAATGAGAAAGAATCAAATGAACTAATGGGAAACCATATCCTAAGGCCAACAGAGGATGAGAACCTAGTAGTGGGCATGGCATTAAACAATAGCAAAGCTGGCCTTATACCAACCCCGCCCCTTATGCTTCTTAAATACAAATAGGTAACACTACACTAGCGTGTTAATAATGGTTCAAGTCCACCTCGTAGTCAGCTTACTTATGGAGGAAAAATAACAATTAGAGGAAGTAGTATTAACAATAGTGCAAGTTTGAATATTAAGAGTAGCACACTTGGGAGTTTTAGTTATTTAGAGCAAAAAAACAAGAGTTTCATGAATTTTAGTACCTATGATGCTTTGAATTATAACCTAGGAGCATGTAAGAGAAATAATATTAGAGTGATGAACTACTTAAAAAATTTAGTCATATGTAAATACTTTGGAAAAAAAAACATAATGATCCACGTACCTTGATATAAAAAAAAACCTTAAAAATGTCACTTTTAAAATCTCTTATGTAGTTACCTCATGTCATTCGGGTAGATATCACAATTACTTATGTAAGTAATCATGCGATCATATTTTTCATTATCTTAAAGGAACTCTTTCTAGACATGCACCCCATCAAGCATAAATCATCCTAACATATACATTTGAAGTAATATAAATCATCCTATGACTATCCTCGAAAGAATTCTCACCCATAGCCTTGGTGATGGTGTAAGGCTCGTATCAAAATGGTATGAGCTTCTTCTAGGAGTTTGTCAATTTCTCTTTATGCAAGTCCAACCATAACTCGTCATCAACCTGAAACTTATGTGGATCCAAATGGATTGTGTATCTACTTGTACTTGGAGTTCGCAACTTTCTATAAAATATCATGAACTCGTTATCCTCAACTAGTGTGCCATACTTGGTGGGTGTGACCCAACAACTAATTTGTCTATCCTCGAAGGTGTCATTATAAGCTTCTAGCTGTATTTAAGAATCTTTCTGACTGGTGTACCACAATCTAGCTCTGCAATCCTGGTGTTGCTCAACTTCTCAAGGCTGAGGTGAGACCAACTTGGACCAACTAGGTAATCTAACACTCTTGAGAATTTTTTTTTCCAATAACCCAAGATTCTCCCCCAACTTGTCAAACTTCCCCTTTGTTAGGAGCTTTTTCAAACTATTAACCATATGCAACTTTGTCAGAATGTGGTCCAACACTACCAACTCCCTAATGAACTTGGAATCTTAGGAAATTGTATTGAATATCAATGTGTTTGAAATGGTCATGACACATTGGATTTTCATAGAGCTTGATGTAACTTTGATTCTCACAAGAGACAATATTGGGTTTCAACAACTGATTGGTTGACTCTACAATCAAGTTGCAAATCTAGATAGCTTCATAATAAGTATATGAAACTGCCATATACTTTGCTTCAGTGGAACTGAATGCAATTGTTGCTTTCTTCTTGTTGATTTAATAAAAATGATTTATAAAATGATAATTATGATGTTTAAAATGAGCCTTATGATGGTCTATTTATACACATTGATTGTTCACGAGGTGTAGGGGTATGTTTATAACATCACTGCCCTTGAAAGCTTTGTCTTGAAAGCATAGTAATTAGAATTTTCTTTAGTTAAGCACATTTTTGTGGTGGAATGAAGATTATCAGATATCTATTTATACTTTGTAGAGGTTTGACTTTGTTTGTCCTTTGAGTGTTGGTGAGGTTTATTTGTATTTTTTGCATCATAGTCTAAAGTCTTTTGACCTGATTGTTTAACATGAAATATTTATGCTTATTGGCAATATATTTGAAATACCTGCATGATCAAGAAACTGTTATGGTTAATTAAATTACTAATTAGGTACTACAGAAAGAGGATGATGTTGAGAGGGCTTGCCTGGGTGACTTTGGGAGCAACCCGGAGGTGGTCAGACAAAGCTCTTCTAAGTTACAAATCCGAAGAGAAAAAACTGGTGATGTATATGTGGTTGCTCAACATGGGTTGTATGGAAAATATTGGCAGAGAGTGTTTACCTTTCCGTGTCTTCACGAAAGTAGGTTGTCTGGTCACAGAATAAGATCACTACATGTAGGTGATGGTTCTGTAGCAAGTTCTCAGCCTCATCTTCAAAATGGCTAACAAAGAGGATCAAGTTTGAATACAGGATATAATTTGATGAATTTGGAGATTTAGAGTTAAAGAAAAAATTGTGGTGATGTTTGGATGGGTGCTAATTTGTAGGGTTTTCCATTTTTATAATTTTCTTTGTTGTGATTTCTACCATGCTACCTAGTTTATTTCCTATTGCCCTAGCATTTTAACTTTTTCAATGTCTATCTCTCTATTCTTTCTTGCCCCATTTGAAATGTCATCCTTATTTGGTAGGTTTTTTCTTCAATATAGTGTGAATATTTTTCCATCACACATCTTCTGCGGGGTTCGTCTACGCAAATAGCTTGTAAGGCCCATTCATCAAGGTATTTTATGAAATGAAATGATTATCGATGATCATCAACTAATGGTACCTACAAAGATTTACTCTAACAATTCTACAGTTTTCCTGTGCCAAAAATTATACAACATTTTAACCTCATGAACTAGTCTCCTCTGTTCTCTTAGATGATTCTATAAGCACTTATTGTTGTTGTCAAAGATTTTACTCTCTAGTCCCATTGAGCTATTTCAATTATTTGTGGACATTGATCTATTTTCACTTCATTTCTTCAATTTTTCTGGCTATTATGTGTTACCTTTGGCTAGTGCCTTCTTTCTTACCTATGCTTTTTTTTCTTAAGCATTCCAGCCAGCCATAGCAATATGGGCAGCAGGAGCCACACAGTCTAGCCAGAGCCCAGCAGGCACAGCGCAGAGGCAACAGGAGCCACGCAGGGCTGACGCAGGCCCAGTCAGGGCAGCGCAGGGGCAGTGTAAGCCCTTCAGGTGTGATGCAGGCCCTTACTGAGCAGCGCAGAGGTCGACGCAGGCCATTTAGGTTGACGTAGAGGGATTCAGAGCAGCGTATTACTGCCATTTTTATTTCTCTATTGGGTGAAATAGTTTTCGTGCCCAGGATTGTTGTACTTAGATTCTGAATAATAATGAAAACCCTCTAGAGCTAGATGCACCAGTTTTCCCACATTTGGTTTTTTCCGGGGAGAGTTGTCCAGAAAATCCATGTGTCACTTTTTCTATGAGCATGTTATTCAGTATTTGATCTGTATGTGTAGGGTGCAAGTTTTATCTACTATTTAATTCCGTAATTTATTGAATATTTCAGAAATTAACTTGTAAATTGATTCAAGTAGGAGAATTAAATCAAGATACTGCATTAGGGTTTCTTAGATTAAGAAATTTTCACATTCCCTAGGTCTAGCCCCATTAGGTCACCTAGGGCAACAATTTCACAGGAATCTAGCTAGAGGAAAATTTCTATCTCCTAGAGGCAGCTGCGTTGATGGGTTCCCTCACTCTCCTCAGAACTTGGGCCAATTATGATTGTGGAATCTCCAGATACCTCAAGCCTTATCTCTAGGATCAATTTTTTCCTAGGTGTTCCCAAGGATAGAACCTACTAGGATCAATTTGACCTATCGAAGTAAAAAAACTTGTCTGATCCTTTCCCATATTCAACTTGTCAAGGAAAGGAACATCACTGGTTGCTAAATTCCGTCGCCGAACCTAGCCTGGGTCCACTTGGCCCCGTGTGGTCCCATTTGGTGTCAAAGGCCTTTCATTAAGGACCATTCTGGAATCCAAGTTCCCAAAGGATTTTAGATCCACTACTAGTTTGAGTGGTAACAATTTGTTCACAATTCCATTTGTGAACAACTCTTTGGTATGCCCACGTTTTCCATACTACAAGTCGAAGATGAGAAGTCCAGGGCTATGGAGGCTGCCCTTCTTCTCACTAAATCAATCCTCTACAATATAGTGAACTAGGGCTAGTTGGTTCACCCACTTGACAGTTACTTTAGTGCTTCAAATTTTGCACATCCTTAGGCCCGATACACCTGCTCTTCTACCAATTTTGTTGTCCTTCACTAGAACAGGAGTTAGGGCTCTTCTTTGAGAGTAACCTAACAACCCTCCAACTGTAATTGGCCTACCATCAATCTACCCAACCACAGTCAATTCCTTTTACCGATCCAGGGCCCACAATATTTTCTTCATTTAGGTCTCTTCAAATCTGCCACCTAACAATGGTTTGAGTCCTCTCAAGATCATTGTTCTTGTGTATCGACAATTTGATCTTTGTTGTCCAATATATGAACACATATGAACTACTCCTCTTATCATACTTATAACAATCTGTAGATGAATGAACTAGGGTAAAAAATCAGGCACTAACAGTCCATTTAGTAATTTTTTATAGGTTTCTTTAGATATTTGTCTAAAACTATATGCAAATTCCACCAAAATCAAATTCTCTACATGTCAATCCATTCTTCATATGGCACATTTCTTCTACATGCGCAATCTTCTACTAAGGTTCCACTCTCCTTTGGATCTTTTTTCTCCACACATACTGAATCTGCAAACCATCTTCCAGATCTGCGGTCTTTATTGCAGAAATAAACCTCGCTCTAATGGTCACATCTGTCACTCTAATTTCAGTCTTGCTGACATCTGAATACATCAATCTAACTGATCCTTCCTACTATTGCTATACTGTGGGCTCCTTGTAGCTAGGTTCAATCCATGAGTCACGCCATCTCAATGGACCTTGCCCAAATTTCTTATCTTGGGATTATGTCTACACATAACCCCACCTTACACCTCAAGGTATGGCTGCTCCCTCTTCCCACCTGGCTCAAAATTTCCCCCTCTTAGAGGTCTCTGCTTGAGTGGACGATTCCACTCAGTCTCCTCTCTGCTTCTCCAATTGTGGCAGCTACTCCACAACCTTCTGAGACTGCTTCTCATGAGGATGCATGTTGAGAGGTAATTTATGCTCCCTCTAAACCACCAAGTCTCTAACTTCTACCTTTCTCCTCAAAGCTTTGCATGCATCTGGTACCTCAAGTGCATATAGGTTCTTGACTCACGCACAGTGTAATTGTCTCGAAGTTACAAAAAGTTTCTAAAAAAGAGTTGATTTTAAGTCGATGATATCTCCCTCATCCGAGATCCGATTTGACCGATTTAACCTCTGTCTCAACTGGGTATTCCTCGAAACTGACATGCATGCAAATATTAATAGTGAATTATCAGTTATCTGATTGATCACTCATTGTGAATTAAATCTAATTTAATTAACCGGACCTCTCATTAGCTCATCACTCAGTTAGAACTAGTTAAACTAATTTAAACTCATTTAATTGAGTTAATTACACTTGCACCCCACTAATGCATAAACTTCAACTAGATGCCAAAAATATTAGAATCCCTATAGATTCCTCATATTAGACCCTCAACTTGAATTTCTTGAGCTAACTCAGTCAACTTGACTTAATTAACTGACACAAGTTGTTATGAGATGAAATTACAATTTATTGTCCAATTTATTTAAGGGAAAAATAAATTAGATGCCCCACATTCCTCACTCCTCGTGCATCAAAATTCCTCACCAGTGTGGGTGCATTTGTTTTGTCCTTTCTGGCTTCCAATCTCACTATTTCTTATTGAAAATTTCAACATTTCAGAATTTGATACGGCCTTCACACAAAGACACCACTGAAATCACATGCCCAGATTCTCATGAGAAACCTCTCTTAAGCTTGATCTGCCAGAAGAGAACCAACAATATGTTTTGTCCACTGCTTCTGCCAGAAAAGCAGGCCATTAAGGTAGAAGGTATGGAACATTCTTGTGAACCCTCACCTCGATCTTGCTCTGGAGATGATGTCAAACACTCCCGCCCCAGCAACACGCCACTGCGGCCGCCCATGCTGTTCTGCTTTAGGACTACATCTCTCTTCACCCTTGATGTGCCAGATAGTGGGAATACATGTCAAACATGCTAAGATGTGCCAAGTGATAAGGCATGCCAATATGTGCAAGGGTGTGTCAATGCATATCAGGGACTGTCAAGACAACAAAAAGGAGAAAAAAGTTAAACTACAAGGAAATGAACACATAAGAGGGTTAATAAGTCATCAATTTACCTTTTCCAAGAGGATCATGCTAGGCACACCAACACTAGGTGGAAATAGGTGCCAAGTGCAAAGTCTTAGTGCATTCTAATTGCCAAGTATTCCTTTGTTGCTTCTCATCTACTTTCCAAAAATTGATCTTCACAAATAAATTTAATATTAAATGATGCTAAATCATACCAAGCCATCTCAACGTATTCTATACATGCTAAGACTTTCCAAGCTCCAACACGTGCTGAGTGCCAATATGTTTCAGAGACTAGTGTTATGCATGTGATGAAGTGGAAGGGAATGTTGAAGAGTGATAAGGTGTGCTAGAGAGTGATAATGCATGTTGATGAGTGTTAAGGAGTACTAGGAAAAAAAATTTAGAGAGCACTAGGTAAAAATTTATGTAATTTAATGAATATGAGGAACGAGTACTGCTAGAGACTAGTGTTAATGGTCAGTGTTAGTTGTCATGCCAAGGAGGGAATGACAAGGTATGCTAAGCATTGGTAAGGCATGCTAGGGAATATCAAGGCATGTTAAGAATTCCCAAAGTGTGCTTGGGAGTTCCAGGGTGTGCTAATTATAACATGTGCCAATTAATAGTGCCAAGATATGCTAATACATGCTGGGTGCTAAGGATGTGGCGCAAGGTGCCAGGGTATGTCAATATGTGTCAAGGAAACAAAAGGAAGAACTAGTAAGAGGCTTAATAAGTTAGGACTTTATCTTTTTGAAAAGGGGCATGCTAGGCACACTAATAATAGGTCCCAACACATGCCAAGTGGCATTGTGTGCCAAGTGCTAATGTATGTCAATGCATTCAACCAAGACGTTCCAGGACATGCTAGGGACTATATGCAGCATGCCAACACATGCTAGGAGAGTTTTTTAATGACCATCACTATATACACTTATAGTGATGGTTTTTTAATGACCATCACCATATGTGACATTGGTGACAGACCTTAAAGGTTCATCACAAGCATGACCCTCACCAATGTGATTTTTTCTTGTAGTGGAAGCTTCTCTCTCGTCTCGAGAGGTTGGTGGTGGTTCAAATCCCCTTAGAGGACCATCAATAAGTGGTAGCAGGTTTCGTAAAGGTGGTGATATTTATTCCCCCAGAGGACAATAAACGTCTCGTGGTGCTAGTTCTCAGCAGGGTCATTCTAGGTCTCAACAGTTTCAGGGTGGAGAAGATGCTAACCAACCACGTCGAGGTTGCCATCAATTCAAATATTTTTTTCATTGAATTTGTACAAATGTTTTTACATGTGTTTTTTATAATATACAAAATTTCATATATATTGATGCATAGGCTGAAAATGTTCCAAATATTTGTCAAAATAGAAGTAAGGCAGAGCGATACATTCAAGAAGAATGTTGTCTACCCACCACAACTTATCCACCTGACATTTCTGATATGCCATGGGAAACAAACATGGTGCAATGCACCTTACAAAGGTGTGAAAAAATTCATGCAAATTTGCGGAGAGATCTCGTGGCTTTGACTCTGTCTGCTGAGATTCGACAAAGCCTCAAAATAGTTACACATTCATTGGGCGAAATTGTAAATGTGTACAAAAATCTTGGGCCAACGACTGATACATTTGTAGAAGTGATGAGAAAGAGAAAGGAAATAGTAATGGGTCCTGATAAATGGGAGGATGTAAAACAAAGAGTTACAAAAAATATGGCGAAGTCAATGTTTAATTTCAAGGAAGGGCCAAAAAGAAAAATGTTGAAGGTGAAATATTTCAAGCACCCAAATATAGCTCACTATTTGTATGATAAGCACCTTGCAGCCTATGGAAGGCTCCCATGGAACGATGAGGTTCCTGTTTATTTTGCACAATTTTTTTACATAGAATTTTTTTTGGATATGAAACCCAACTACAATGACCTTCTGTAAGAATTTTTTGATCTGGGGAAAGGTCGATTGTATGACCGTAAGGGTGCTAAGCGAGATGTGGAGTTTCCTCACCCCGAGAAGCCATTGGTGAGTCGATCTTTTCGAGTCGAAAATCTGCGGTCAGAGATGGATGCGACTTCTCAAATAAGTCAAGAAGCAAGGGATGTCATGATCGACAATGTTTACCGCGGATTAGGTGGAGCCGATTTTTGTCTAAATCAACAAAGAGCACGTGAAAATGCACGTGCCAATTTTGTGTATTTTACAAATGAAGAGATTAACAACATGAATGTTGAAGATGTCCGAATATATGCAAAAAATTGTCACAATGGTTTTCAAGACCTAATTATTCATGAGGAAGAGGGCACGGGAACGGTATGTGTTAATGACCTTAGGGTTCAATTATTTTAACGTGTATATATATGTAAAATTTGTAATAAATACATGTGTATGTACATGTATACATTTATTCGTATGTACATTAATCTAACAAAAATATATCATTATATGTTAAAACACCATTTGCAGTTGTCACGCATGATGAATGACGAAAATGTTAATATCACATTCGGGACCTCTGGTTCAAACAATGCAGATGGGTCTCACCATCAAGATATGTTGGAAAATGTTAGTGTTTTTTAAGTTATATTTTTAAAATAAATAATTGTGCACACATGTACATGTATGTATATATAATGATAAAATGTTTTAACAGATTCCGATTCCGTCCGATGTTTTTGGGATGGCGATACCTTCTTCTTCCTTGGGAGATGTACCTTCTACTTCCTTAGGAGATGAGCCACAAGTATGGACAATTTTTCACATTAAGATTTATGTTTAAGTTATATATATATATATATATATATATATATATATATATATATATATATATATTCCACCTCAAACAGTTCCATTAAAAATTGAGATATATATATATCTATATCTTGAGTTATTTTAAATTTTTTGAATTTAGGTTCCTATAGAAGATTTCTTTAATCCATGGAATCTAGTGACAGAGATAGGAACATCCACACCATTTCAACCATTTGAACAAGTTGTCTAACTTTTTTTTTAATATTATTGAAAATAATTTTATATATGTACATGTGCATTTTCATTTAAATTTTTTTAATATATATATATATATATATATATATATATATATATATATATATATATTTAATTGTATGTATATTGTATGATTGCCTGTTATGAATGTTCCCATGGAGAGAGACTTATGTGGTGAACAAATGTGGAGGGAACCTCGCGGGGTATTATGATTTTTTTACATTTTATTTTTTACATGACTCTTATATGTATTCTCACTCATTTTTTAAAAAACATAAAATTTTAATGTTCCAATGCCGCGTTGTGTCGAGTTTACCATATTTCGCATGAGCATGGTGGTTGACACGATAGGTCAAATTGTTTTGTCCATCTCTATTTGATGGACATGATTTGTAGATTTGATTTCAAAATTTAGATAATCTTAAATTTACTTTCTTATATATCTAGATACCTTTATCATATATATATATATATATATATATATATATATATATATATATATATATATATATATATATATATATATATATAACTTGATACAGTTTGATACTTGTGAGATCTACAATTTTTTGACATATTTTATTACAGTGTTAATATAATTTGTTTTGTTCCAAAAAGTTAAGTTTTGGATGGTTTTAGTACTTTTGGCATGTGAATGTGAAGTAATGTTGTTATATAATTTGTTTGGTTTTTAAAACTTTTAAGTTTTGGATAATTGAACTACTAGTAATGTTGTCATCTATAAATTAATGTTTTTCTTCTGAACTACATTTGGCATGTTATGTAATGATGTGTTATAATTTGTTTTGTTTTTAAAATTTAAGTTTTGGATGCTTGAAGTACATTTGGCATGTGAAGTAATGTTGTGATCTATAATTTTTTGTTAAATTAAAAGTTAAGTTTTGGATGGTTTAAATCTACATTTGGCATGTGATATAATGTTAAATGTTTTTATTGGATAGTTGAACTATAATTGGCATGGCATGTGAAGTAATGTTATGTATGATATAATAAAAAAGTTTTTAAAACTAAAGTTTTGGATGGTTTCAATCTACATTTGGCATGTGATATTTAATGCTAAATGTTTAATGTTTTAATGTTGCACAATATATAAACAAAAAAATTTTAAAACTTAATTTTTGGATGGTTTCAATCTACATTTGGCACATGTGATATAATGTTAAATGTTTCTATTGGATATTTGAACTATAATTGGCATGTCATGTGAAGTAATGTTGCACGATATATAATCAAAAAGTTTTTAAAACTTAAGTTTTGGATGGTTTCAATCTACATTTCACACATGTGATATAATATTAAATGTTTTTATTGGATAGTTGAACTACAATTCAATGACATGTGAAGTAATGTTGTGATATAATAAAAAAGTTTTTAAAACCCAAGTTTTGGATGGTTGAAGTACATTAATCATGTGAATTAATGTTGTGATATAATAAAAAAGTTTTTAAAACAATGTTTTAGATACCATTTTAATCTCCATTTAATGTAAATCCATTTAATTTTGATTTAATTTTAAATGTTTTAAATTTAAATCCCTTCAATTCTGATTTAATGTTAAAAATTTTAAATGTTTTGATATAATGTTAAATGTTTTGATCTAAGTTTTTGATGGTTTCAATCTACATTTAGCCTATGGAAGACCCCATGCATAGAAAATGGATGTGTTGCAGAAAGGGAGGAGGGGGTACGGGTGGAGGGGGAAGGAGTGCTAGCTCTCGCCTACCTCTTTCAATGCATGACACAGGCCAACACCCTCCTTCGGTAAGTAGTGTTTCACAATTCCACTTCACCAGTGCTATGGTCAGACATCAAATTACGATGACCATTTCTGTCTTTTTTCAGGAGGAGACCCAAGATGAAGGTGCCTCTGGTTCCAGGAATCAGCGGAGAAAGTCCACCATCCCAACTCATCAGCCCCAAGACACCAGGAAGTCGGCAACTCTTCTAGTCAAATCTGGCTCGACAAGCTCCAACAACGATGGTGCAAGCAGCGGCAGCTTGGCCTGTGTTGAGAAAAAGCTCAAAGACGACTCTGGCTCCTCTTCCTCTTTGGAGAGCTCCTCCCAGCACTCCAAGGGAGTAGTTGATGATCTGGAGGACTACAGTTGTCTTATTATGGAGGAGAATCCTCCTACACACATCGATAGCTAGCCTGATGTCAAGTCCTCTTTAGCTTTTTTGAACTTTTGTTATGTTTTGCAATCACTGTGCTTTTGAACAATCTATGTCTGTTGGTTTCCCGATATTGGGTAGCATCTTCTGGGCTGGTTTCCGAGTCATGGGCGGCCCCTTTTATTTTATTTTTATTTATACCCCCTCTGATTGTTTTGTATTTATCCCTTTAATTTGTATTTAATGTTAAATGTTTTAAATGTTTTGATATAGTGCTAAATGTTTTGATCTAAGTTTTGAATGGCACTACTACATTTGGCGGAAATTTCGACACGTGGTTCCGATGCTTTTGACCAAATGTCGGAAATTTCCCCAAATTTTTTCCATCCTGCCCGAAACCGTCGCTATACCGACATTTATAGAAAAGTGTCGCAATACCGACACTTAGAAAAGTGTCTCAATTGCGAAGTTTGGAGGAAGACGTCGGAATTGCGACACTATGGCCCAAAGTGTCGCTATTGTGACGACTCCAATCATCGCAAGTGTGACAAAATGTCTAGGTGTCGCCATTGCGACGTTTGGAGGCACTCATCGCAATAGCGACACTTTTTCTGCCGTCGGTATAACGACACTTATATGTGCACTACATAAAAATACGAAACTTATATGCGCGCTACATAAAAATTTGAAACTTATATGTGCGCTACATAAAAATTATTTTATTGTTTCGTATCTGTCGCAATAGCTACATTAACGTCTGATATCACGCGCGCATTCGCCCTCCGCTCTTGCAGAACAACATTCGCCCTCAGCGTTCGCCCTCAGGTCTTGCAGAACAACATTCGCCCTCAGCTCTTGCAAAATGGTAAGTTCTTACTGCAGGCCCTTCCTCCTATAGTAGGGTTGACTCTATTTGGGTTTTTTTGGTCAATTCCATTGGATTGTGTTAGGCTGTATGGTTCTCTCTAGATTTCAAGAATCAAGATTCAATACCCTCTATTAGCTTCATCACCCAATACAAGATTTAAATTTTTCCCAAAGAAACGCTTATTAATTTGGCAGCCATTATTTCTCCCTGCTTTAAAAACCCTACATTTAAATGAAAACAAGCATTACATTTCAACTACAAAAATATATTAGTGTTCAAATGTACATGTGTGTTACATTAACGTCTGATATCACGCACACATTCGCCCTCCGCTCTTGCAGAACATCATTCTCCCTCAGCTCTTGCAGAACAACATTCACCCTGAGCTCTTGCAGAACAGCATTCGCCCTCAGCATTCCCCCTGAGCTCTTGCAGAACAACATTCGCCCTGCATTCGACCTCTGCTCTTGCAGAACAACATTCGCCCTGCATTCGCCCTCAGCTCTTGCAGAACAACATTTTCCCTCAGCATTCGCCCTCAGCTTTCGCCCTCAACTCTTGCAAAATGGTAAGTTATTACTGCAAGCCCTTCCTCCTATAGTAGGGTTGACTCTATTTGGGTTTTTTTGGTCAATTCCATTGGATTGTGTTAGGCTGTAGGGTTCTCTATAGATGTCAAGAATCAAGATTCAATACCCTCTATTATCTTCATCACCCAATACAAGATTTAAATTTTTCCCAAAGAAACGCTTATTAATTTGGCAGCCATTATTTCTCCCTGCTTTAAAAACCCTACATTTAAATGAAAACAAGCATTGCCTTTCAACTACAAAAATATATTAGTGTTCAAATGTACATGTGTGCATCACTTGTGTAGGGTATTCCTTTTCCACTTTCACATTATCCAAGAATGTGTGCAGTATAGTTCATATTTTTTGTGATTTAGATTATCTTGAAAAAGGAAAGGTAAATTACTTCCCATGGAAAAAGAAGGTTTTCCCTTTTTATAGGTTGTTTGGACTTACGTGGAAAAATTTATGGTATGCCTTTCATATTATGTAGTTTAAATTTGAATTAACAGATTATTCTACATGAAAATATAATTACCTATGTGATGTCCTTCATCACTAATTAAAATTATAGGCTTTCAATTTCCTAGACTCTAACTCATCCGATGCTAAATTCTAGGTTCTCATTGGTGGATCACTCTTCCATTGATTTCCTTTCCCTCTGGATCTTGTCATACTTTAAAAGTCATCAATGATACATATATTATTTCAGGTATCCTAAAAGGCTTTATAGTAGAACATATTGTGAAGTTTTTTTGACACTTGAGGATTCTTTTTAGAACTGCAACGCGGTCTATGCTATCGAGTTATATACCAAGAAACTTGTCCTTAATAACCACACTATGAGGTAGGTTCAACCAGTTTGAACTTGTTGGGACATAGCATATGAAGTTGTGTGATGATTCCATATCACAGGTCTATTATGGTGACAAAAGTGAAGACATGTAATGATAGTTATTATGTTAACATTACTAGAAACATTTTCGAAATTATCCATGCTATCAAGATGTCAAAATTCCAGGCATTAGGTGTCAATACTCGTAGCTAATAGATAATAATAATAGTATAAAAAAAAACACAACTTTATTCTTGAAATATGATTGTTACACATTGGTAACCTAGTTCATGAGTTACTATCACCCAAATACTGCAAAACAAACTTAAAATATAAATTAAACCAACATGAGAATCCAACTAAGGGTTTCTAGACAAAATCATGCCATAACCTGGCATTTTGAAACCCAAATTTGAATCCATCATAAGTAATACAATGCAAACTCAGATGGATTTTCAATGCATGTTTGCATGCTACACTTATTCTCTGTCTAGATATCATTTTTTAAATGGAACCATTAATCAAGCCCACAGTCCTTTTTATGTGAAACATTTCAGCTATATTTGAGCTCTTTTTTGCTCCACCACCTCCATAAACCAGTGTTACACGGGGTCTCACCCCCCCACCTAGGGGTCTAGATTCCTCGCCCCCTCGTGCTCCGGGGTCTTGCGGACTTCTAGGGGACGTTTCCCTCATGCCCCCGCACACCCCCTTTCACACCCCCTCATAAACCAGTGTTACATGGGGTCTCGCCCCCCCACCTAGGGGTCTAGATTCCTCACCCCCTCGCGCTCCGGGGTCTTGGGGACTTCTAGGGGATGTTTCCCTCACGCCCCCTCACGTCCCCTCACCGCCCCTTTTAGTTTATGGTTTCGTGTTAAAATTTGATGTGACACTTAGCATATTTGAGAATCCAAGTGATTCTGATTCGGATGGTGACATGGTTGATCTTGATATATTCATGCAGAAGTTGGATGCAGAGACTAGTGGGGCATTAACTTGAGCATTTATGCTCATTTATCAGTATGATGATATCATTTGATATTCATATGTTATGTTTTATGTTTTATGTTTTAGACATAACTTATTTGCGTTTAAGTTTTATGTTTCAGACTTGAGTTGTAAACTTTAGTTTAAACTCTATTTTGAATCTTGATATAATATGTCATATGATCTCTTAAACTTTATTTTCATTGTACATTGTTAGTAGTTACATTAATGATTATATAGTTACAAACTTACAAACTTACATGCATGATTGTATGATGTATGTTTTAACTTTTTAACTTTTAAATTTGTTTCAATTATATGATTCATCATTCATCGATTTGTAATTTTATCATTTATGATTTATCTTTCATGATGCAAGTGTATGATGACTGTATATACATTCCTTGCAAAAATATAGTTACATTTTAAATATTAAATTTTATAATTTTTATGACCACGACGTCCCCCCACGTTTCCTGAAAATTGGTAGGGAGCTTTTGCATAGGCCGCTCCCGCGCTCCCTCGTCCCCTCGCTCCCACCTCCAGGGGACTTGGTGGAACATTGCCATAAAAATATGCAAACATATATCATGATCTTGGAATCCATTACATATGTATGTGCCAATATTCCATAATCTTGCCCCATCATCAATTTAAGAAATTTCCATTGACTATCAAATTATGGAGGGGGGGAACTTTTTGCTGCAACATTTGGCTCAAAATCAGGGACCATCTTCGTATGAGGTGAATGAGAACTATAGATATTTGAAGAAGTATATTAGTGCCTTTTCCTCTGGCCATGGATTCATATACAGTCATCCATCACAAAAAATTTTCTTTGTTCATTCTCACCTTGAAAGTTGCAAAAATTCATGCCCTAATTGAAACAACACTAAATTTGAAAGATATAATAAAAATGCAAGCTAGAAGTGCCCTATTAATACAAAAGGAAAACCTTCCTACCTACCCTAACTGAGATAAATTTTGATTGAATAGGAAACATGATATTTCCTATGGAGTTGATCCAACAACTTGTTAAATGTATGGGACTAAATCATGCATTTGATTTCCAGGGAAACATGCACATGAAGAGAAAAAGTGCAGAATTAATGGAAAATCCATGCATGCCACTTATAAAAACTACACCGAAAGGTCAAAAAATACTTAAGGCCTTAACTTAATTTGAATCCAAAAATGACAAAACAGGATTAGTGAAAACACGAGAGTGGTGTGGGTGAACAACATAAATAAAAAGTGAAGATACCTTTCCCCAAGATGCCTTTGTCACCGTTGTATGAAAACATGTTTCCCTTTCCCTTTATACATGCAAGTGAATGCATTATAGGTATGGTGTTTTCCCAGAATAGGAGAAGCCTACTTAAATATATCATTTGTGGATTGAATGTTTGGGTGCCTTAATGTGCAATGACATGTTTCCAGGACTGAATTCAATGCAAGGCATATTTGAAACTCTAACTCTGTCTTCCGGTGTCTTATTTGAAATTATTTCAGTTTTCATTTTGTGTTTTCAAGTTAGATATTGTTTTCAAGTTTTTACATTTATAATTTTATTGCAATGTGGCAGACTGATCAGAGCAGTGCAGGAACAACCCCGAGACAGGATGATCGCGGAAAGAGGCCAGCGGAAGAACATGTAAAGTGCCAGCATTGCTCTATCTTTAGGTATTTTAGTTATTTACATAATTGAAATAATATTAATTTTGTTCAAATATGCAGACACCTAGCCATGGTACGCCTGATGATTCCCTCTTTGAGAAAGAGCTTTTTTCATCCCTATCTCCAGTGTTGTTGTTGCAAAAAAAGGCACGAGATGCAACGTCGGAATTTAATGCTTTGATAGATGCGCCTCAAACACCTGAAACAGAAGAGAGGATACAACATCTTATGAGGCAGCTAAATAGATATCAGGTAATAATAAAAAAGTCAAAAGGATATTTTTTTTGTTCTGCATGAGATGAATTGTGATAGTTTGATTTTTAATTTTTACATTGACTAAACTAACAAAAAGTTCTTTTGTATGTAGCGTCTTCTGGCATTTGCTGAACCCGGTGTTGGTGGTGGTGGGACACAAGGGCAAGAGATTGCCCAACAACCCTCTCGTACACCTTCTACTCCTTTAGGTGCTAGCCAAGAAACACACCCTGCCCAAGCTGACACCCAGCCAACTGTTGAACGTGTTGGCAATGATGAGGCTGATATGGCCAGCTACATTATTGCGTTTTCTGGAGCTACACGTGTCAGCTCCACAGGGACCATTAATGGCACGTTGTTGGTGAACGATGAGGGTGTCCCTATAAAGCATGTACAACTCCCAGGTAAATTTTAATATTTTAACTATTTCATGTACTTTATCTAAAACATATTTATCATGATTTTTATTTTTAAATTAATGATAATGTCTTCTTTTTCTTTTGGTTTTATTCTGTGTAGGAAACAATGAGTTCTACAGGATTCTGGAGAGCCATGCGTTAGTAATTTTTGGCCCAACCATACGTACAGGGTGGAATTCCCAGAATTCCAACCTGAAAAAAGAACTTCTAGATTATCTAGAAGCCCTTTTTGGGGTCGGCACATTTGACAGAAAAGCGGTGGCTCGGGTAGCCGGCAAATATTTGAAATATACCAGGGACACCTATAGGACGCAATTGCAATTTAACCCTAGATATGAGCGTCCTCTCGCAGTTTCAGAGAGTGAGTGGAGAGCACTCATCCATGACGGAAAAGAGAAAAGGGCAAAGAAAGAAGGAAAAATGCCAACTGGACCCGCAAGGTAAATTACAAATTTAATTCAATAGCTTTAATTTTCTTTATGTCTAAAATAAAAGTGTGCTACGTCATATCTGACTTCAATATTTTGATGCTAGGTTGCCTGACACCTCAAAGGCAACCAAAGCTAGGATTGAGAAAAAGGGCCATCACAAGCTCGGCCGGGGTGGCTACTTGAAATTAGCTGCAAGAATTGTAATTAAGTAGCTAAACATCTTATAATTAATTGTATCGCCTTCCAACGTTTTTGTAATCCTATCAGATATGATTAAAAATACACAATCATATATAATGTAGGGTGATGACTTTGGAACAATAACTACGGAGGAAGATAAAAATATTGCTTTCCGTTTTGGCTATCAAGCTGTAGTTGAACGTCGCAGAAGCTTGGGGCAGGTCCCAAGATCTACAATGCCTGATAAGGTAAAACATTAACCTTTCAATATTTTTTTTTTCGTCCATAAATTTAATGTCTAAAAACTTTGTTTAAATCAGGGGAGCAACACTACCGACGAGGTAAATAACCCAGTTTTAGAGCCAGATGTAGATGATCCTCTCGTGCAACCTGATCATTGTAGTGGGGACCAGGCCGACAATGCTGCTATCGGTGAGGGCCGTGACGGTAATTAATTTCCACTTATAATTTTTTCTAATTATACCTTGATGGTTGTCCTTATAACGTTTTTTGTTTAAATGACAGAGAATGTTTCCCTTGAGGATCTTACCACCGGAGAGGAAGACAGGGCAACAGTCCCAACGGCGACAACTGGTGCACCAGGTAAATAATCTCATTGCAATTTTTTTTATTAATATTACCGAACTAGTTCAATGATATTTAAAAACTGATAATTAAAATTTAATTATTATATGTTTTTGGAGGCGATGCCCCGTCACTGGATGAGACCAAACATCATGACAATGCAACTAGGTCAGCGGCGACAACTGGTGCACCAGGTAAATAATCTCATTGCAATTTTTTTTATTAATATTACCGAACTAGTTCAATGATATTTAAAAACTGACAATTAAAATTTAATATTATCTGTTTTTGTAGGCGATGCCCCGTCACTGGATGAGCCCAGACATCGTGAATACACAACTAGGTCAGCAGTGCGGGTCGAAAGGCACGAAACAGGAGCAGAGCACGATGATATTGATGATGTAATTAGGAGCTTTAGAAATAGGAAGAAGAAAAAGAAAATTTGATAATGTAAAATATTGTATTATTATAAGACAAACATTACCATACTTGGAACTTTTTTTGCGTTATATAAAAAACTCATTTATCATACTATTTTTATGTCAAGCATTAATTGCAATGTTTCCTTGCGTACTTTTTTTTGAATTGTTTTTTTACTAGTTATTGAATATTTTTTTTTATGCTCATGAAAGTAAAAAATGAAATATAGATTGGGTATTGGGGAATTGAGAGTGATGTGAGGGGGGGGAGAGGGGCCATAAGAGCTTCCACCTTCACGTGGTTGGCCCTGTTTAGTAGAGAATAATTTATTGGAGCGATTTAATCTTGGAGAAAACCTCCCTCGATCGAGCGTAGCAACAAAAAAGTCACTGTTGACTTAGTTGCTACTCTTTCAGATCGTGGGAGGCTTGTTCCAAGTTCATGCGACTCCAATAAATTGTTCTTGAAACGAAGAGGAGCTTATTTAGGTATGTTTTGACATTTTCAACATATGTTCTAACATTATCATAAGAATGCATCTTAGAGTAAAAAAATACTACATCAATTACTTGTATTTATTGTATAGATAATGATGGATTTTGATTGACTTGGCAGTGCAGGTACAAATCCTCTTGCATCATGAGCAATACAACTTGTCAACCAGGGTCATGTCCAGGATATTTTTGCTTGTGCGCTTGACCGGGTTCGTAATGTCACATTTTGTAAGTTCCTTTACAGTTCATAATTCAATATTAAGCTTGTTCATGATTATTATCTAGGTTTTTTGTATGTGTTTTTTCATCTATTTGATTGTAAGCAACTCTGCATGTTTTCTGTTGTTCACTATGATTTCTCCCATTACCACTCCCAGGATGAATCCGACTTTATTGTTACATAGGTTACTTTATTGTTACTATGATTTCTTCATTTACGATTTCATAGGTTACATCATGTAAAGTTGTCAATCTCAGGTTGGTGATGAGCTTTAGTTCTCCAGATTTGGGGCTTTTCTGATATTTTCTCCCTCATGTCATTACTGCATCACCTCGTTGTTTGAGCATGCCAATTGTCTACCACTTGTACCAATTGGCACATGTCAATCTCTGAGTGGTGCCACATTTCACCTATTTTCAGTGAGAGTTTAGGGTTTCTCTAACATAGCTTCAGAAATCCGATTGAGTGTCTGCTTGAATATTGTCACATAATACTTATGGTTTGGATTGATGAGCATGTTCTGAATGGTTGGTTGATTCATAAGAACCACCCATAAATCTCCCTTCCTCTAACACACAGAAAATAAAAATTTCTTTGACAGGAGACAGAGGTTCAATACTTTGAAAACAAACTTCTATTCCCTTCAATAACTCAAAAAAAAACTATTACACTACTTCCTCACTGAGAGGGATTACAAAATTATGACTGCTACAAAACGCAGTGCATAAAACCAACTCACTATCTGTTCAAAACAAACATACTCTGTCTCTAAAACACTCTGCTGTGTTTTTCACTTTCGCACTGCTATGCATACACACTTAAAAAGTTACACTCAGTCTTTCACTTTTTACACACTGCTGTGTAATAAAAAATTTACGTACTGTCTATAAAAAAAACTACTAAGCTTTTTCATCCTTTTTATTTTTATATGCCGTAACATATATAACATATTATAATAAACCCTCTTTTAAAAAAAATAAAATTAAAACTAAATTCTATGGCCCACCTTTCATTTCGCATATGATATATATATAACATATGTTTAAAACATATGTATATATTAAACTATCAAAACATTAAAGAACCCTTTTCGTCGGACTTCAAAAGTCTGAATAGATTGAATTTCAAACCAAATTCGCGTTCCAAAATGGGATGCTGACGTCTGCCTAATTTTAACTCGAATTCTCAATCCAATGTGCCCTATAAAAAATTCGGGTCCGGTTTTCAGGTTTTCAGATTCCCTTCAATTTCATGAGATCCAATATTAATGCTCCACGTGTCCTCCTTTTGAATTTACAAAACTGTCGGGTAAATTTCTGTTTGTTTAATTTCTGGTTGGTGAATTGCGTTAATGCTGGCTGTTGTGTTTAAATACAATTCTGTACAGAAATATGGCTGTGGCCGTCTACAAAAAAAACTTGCGGGAATTTTAAATGCTGAATTAAATTTCTGGATGGCATGCAAGCAACCTCCAAAAAAAAATGTTGCTGCTGCATCCGTCCTTCTGCTGCAGCAGTTGAAGTTAAAATTCAACAGCACAGGGTTTAATAAGTGAGGGTGTAAAGGTAACTTTTTTGTCGATGGTACTGGATTAAGATCATCTATTCATTTTTGTAGGGTCTTATGGTGTTTGGTTTTTTAGTTTTGGGTTGGGTTTATTGAGTCTAAGATAGTTTTTGAGTGAAAAAATTGCTATCAGGTATTAAAAAATTTGGTTCTTTTGTCAAAATTTATGAGCTTGTTAGGAAATACAAAACTGACAATGGTTGTATCTTAAATTTGTGGAAAATAATTTGAAATGAAACCTTTTTGTTTAGGTTGTTGCAGCGGGTGCAAACCCCATTCAAATTACTAGGGGCATTGACAAGACAATAAAGGCCCTTGTTTCGGAACTCAAAATTTTGTCAAAGGAGGTAAACGCTTGCCTTTTTAGTAGGCTGGTTTTCCTTTTTGCTGATGGTTTGGTGTATCTAATTGAATTAGTTGCCTAAGGTATTTTTGGTTGCAAACTCCTTTTCATTTTTCATACGGTATTGGCCTTGTGGAATACATTTGATTGTGTGGTCTTGTTAGATCTACAACATTTGTAGTTGTTTAGTCTTATGGCCGAGGTGCACTTTTATTATGGAAATAGTTGATGCAATATTGTCATTTAATCCTTACTGCAGGGTAGCATGTTGAGAAGTTTTTTGTGAAACATTTGGTATTCAAAATGACACTTGATCCTATACGGCATCATGCACTTGACTTCAAAATTTATATTCAAAGTGTGCCAGACAATTCTTGCAAAATTTCAAATATTTAGGTTGTTTTAAACCATTATCTTTTTCATGTATTGGATGCTGAAAATGTGAAAAAGACTTTGGTATGAAACCAACTGGTGAATAATTTCCAGCAAAACAGCCACTTCCAAGACATGATTTAGAAGTAGAACATATGTACTTATGAAGCATAGAAAGATATCCTTGATGCATTGTCAATGTTTGGCTAGGGTTATTTTTGGAGAAAATAACTCCTTATTCCTCGAATAGTGATCTTCAATACAAGTAAATGCCAGAGAAGAGAGATCATCGTGTGATGCAACAAAACTGAAATTGGACCCCCAAGGAGAGCTGGTGTGTCTACAATCGCTGTGTCAACATTTTCCCTTGGTGTACCCCGTTCTTTTCCTCCAGCCTGAGTCTTAATTGACTTCTTCTTTCTTCGGGTTTATTTATCAAATTCGTAGAATTTGATAAATAAATACTATCCACAATGGTTGGACTTTAATTTATATTTCCGACTTTATATTATCTCCAATCCTTATAACCAATGTTTAACTTTCAACACTTTGTATTTATACTCCACGTTTCTTTTTAAATAAATAACTTGTAGTGAAATTTCGGCTCTATATTTCACCACCCAGCCTTACAACAATCACCCTCCGGACTTATGCTAATTATCCGCCAATCGTTTAATTAAACAATTTTATTATACTCCGGCCCCACCTATATATATCAATAACCAATCAAACACTCGTATCGTACCTGGCTATCCTCCGCACACCTTAGTTAACCTCCGGGCAAGTTCAACGTGCGACCACCGTCCGATGGCCCTTCTCCAAATCAACGACTCTTGGCAATTTCCCTCGGCTTCCAACGTCGGGCTTTAACGTGCGATGGCGTGGGTTAAACGGTTGTTTTCCGGGGTCACTTCGCCACGTGTCGCATTCCCTATGGAATCGCTCGCGAATAGGAAATACCGCCTACTCCGCAAAAGCGGTGCGATATGGGAAACCCGCTTTTGTGATTCCGCTCGTGGTTTTGGTAGGGGGCTTGACCACGGGTGCATGTCTGGTTCCGCTATCCTTTTGTTTGTTAACTCATGTCCAATCCTCGGGTCAGGTTCCGAAAGCACAACAATTTTGTCTCTTTATTAAGCGGGATTTTAATATGTGTATTATCAAAGAAAACTAACACAAATTTTATAAGAAAATTGTTCAAAAGTCGAGCCCGCCGGAATTCAAACGGCGATAAACCATAATTCAAACCAAATTCGCGTTCCAAAATGGCCTGCTGACGTCGGCCAATTTTGTGACGCGAATTTCTTATCAAATTCGCCCTAATATTTTACGGGTCCGGATTTCCACTGCGCGAGCGGCCCAAACAAATATCCTCTCCAGTCAATTTTTTCCACGTGTCCTCAATAAAAACTTGCCCTGCTCCCGGCTGCGGGTGCATTCGATGGCGTTTAAGGTGATGGGACATGGATATGGCAATTTCATATCATTCGCATTAACATTTAACGCTGTTGAATTAAGTTTTCACATCAAATCTAGATTAATTAATTTTTAACACTGTTCAAGATCGGACCTCCACTCCTCTGAGCGATTCCGCACGCTCCAATTTGATCCGGCCTTCGGCTCTCATTATTAATGATCAGAGATTCATTATGACGGCCGTCCTTTGATTGCATTGCAGACAGGTCGACATAAAAAATGGCGTTTAGCCATGGTTTTTCAGACAAGCCGGTTGCTGGATTACACTGTCTGGTAACTGTGACGATAAGGAGAAGTGGCCAGCGGAACTTCTGCCTAGACTTTGATGCATATTTCCATTTCTCTCGGTTCTGTCTCTGTCTGTCTTCCTCTGTTAATTGGAATTCTGCTTCTTCGTCTCTTGTGCCCACTGCGCCTGAGATTGCACCCATGCCTCGCGTGTGTCATAGGATGCGTTGCCGCAGGGGGAGCACTAGAGGTCAATCCCGGCGCGCTCCCTCCAGCACCTCAACAGAGATGACTTCCGGCCAGTCCAATGATTATTACTTAGGTCGATATCCAAATACTAGGAGTGGGCGGGGTCGGCTTGTAGCATCTGGCCACCGTATGGATTCCCCTGCTCCTGGCTTCCCCACCGCTAGTTCACCTTCTCCCACGACGCGCACTGCGCAATTTTCCTTTGATTGCACTCTCAACCGCCCGCGAATCACAGCTGTAGTCACTGTGGTCTTCCGCGAGGAGGCCGAAACGCAGGAAGAATGCACCCGTCCGGCGGGTCTGAGCTCGGAAAAAGCCGGCCAGCATTCGGGCCTTCAGGAGGGGAGTCGTGGCATGCATGTGGAGGTAGCACCTAGCGATCCCGGACCTTCCGAATTAGGATGGTGCCGAATCGTGGAGGAACCAGCGGTGGATTAGTTTGGTTAATTTGTTTTTCTTGCTTAGCAGGCCCAGTTAATTGGGCTGCTTTTAGTTTATTTTACTGTGCTGGACCTTTAAGTAATATTTTTGAATTCTGTAAATTAAACGTTCAAGACTGGTTTCCCCGTATGAGGGCAGTCTTCTTAATTTTTTGATTTTTGATGACAAATTTGCCATGAGTATGGCCAGGCAATGTTTTTGACTTCGGTGTAATTTTATTCGCAATGTTAATAGATTAACTTTACTTTGAATTCTCACATGATTAGCGTTTTTCTTGATCTGTTCAAGGATTTTGGGTACTTTAATTTGTATTTGGAACAATGGACGTCGGTACTCTATCTTTTGCTTTACTGTTCTACATACTACTATTTCACTTTCTTATAGATGCCTCGGGCATATTTGAATGCTTTCTCAGATTGTCGATAATCTCCATGTGGACCGTTACTGGATTTTATATCATGTCCCTGTATGGGGTATTTTTCTATCATTGTCTGGGGTGGTACTTCCACTTTTCTTGATGGATATTTGGGTTCCAATCTTCAGATGTGAAAATGTAATGGCTTCATGGACTGTTTTACTTCATATAATATATTCAAAATAGCATTTTTTCTCTTTTGAAAAAAAAATGATTAATGTTTATCATTCTGCCTTCAAAACTAGCGATGCTGGTCTATGTTGCTGGTTTATTGATATGGTATGATGGTCTTTTTATATTTTGGACATACCACACTCCTCACATGATTAGCGTTTTTCTCTGTTCAAGGATTTTGGGTACTTTAATTTGTATTTGGAACAATGGACGTCGGTACGTACTCTATCTGTTGCTTTACTATTCTACATACTGCTATTTCACTTTCTTATAGATGCCTTGGGCATATTTGGATGCTTTCTCGGATTGTCGATAATCTCCATGTGGACCGTTACTGGGTTTTATATCAAGTCGCTGTATGTGACATGGGGTATTTTTCTATCATTGTCTGGGGTGGGACTTCCACTTTTCTGGATGGATATTTGGGTTCCAATCTTAAGATGTGAAAATGTAATGACTTCATGGACTGTTTTACTTCATACAGTATATTGAAAACATCGTTTTTTCTCTTGTGAAAAAAAAAATGATTAATGTTTATCACTCTGCCTTCAAAACTAGCGATGCTGGTCTATGTTGCTGGTTTATTGATATGGTCTGATGGTCTTTTTATATTTTGGACATATCACACTCCTCACATGATTAGCATTTTTCTCTGTTCAAGGATTTTGGGTACTTTAATTTGTATTTGGAAAAATGGACGTCGGTACATACTCTATCTGTTGCTTTACTATTCTACATACTGCTATTTCACTTTCTTATAGATGCCTTGGGCATATTTGGATGCTTTCTCAGATTATCGATAATCTCTATGTGGACTGTTACTGGGTTTTATATCAAGTCCCTGTATGTGACACAGGGTATTTTTCTATCACTGTCTGGGGTGGGACTTCCACATTTCTGGATGGATATTTGGGTTCCAATCTTCAGATGTGAAAATGTAATGACTTCATGGACTGTTTTACTTCATATAATATATTCAAAACAACGTTTTTTCTCTTGTGAAAAAAAAATGATTATTGTTTATCACTCTGCCTTCAAAACTAGCGATGCTGGTCTATGTTGCTGGTTTATTGATATGGTCTGATGGTATTTTTATATTTTGGACATATCACACTCCTCACATGATTATGATTAGCGTTTTTCTCTGTTGCAAGGTTTTGGGTACTTTAATTTGTATTTGGAACAATGGACGTCGGTACTCTATCTGTTGCTTTACTATTCTACATACTGCTATTTCACTTTCATGGACTGTTTTACTTCATATAATATCTTCACTTTCATGGGCTGTTTTACTTCACTGTTGTAGGGTCTTGGGTACTTTAATTTGTATTTGGAACAATGGACGTCGGTACTCTATCTGTTGCTTTACTATTCTACATATTGCTATTTCACTTTCATGGACTGTTTTACTTCATATAATATCTTCACTTTCATGGACGGTTTTACTTCATATAATATCTTCACTTTCATGGACTGTTTTACTTCATATAATATCTTCACTTTCATGGACTGTTTTACTTCACTGTTGTAGGGGTTTGGGTACTTTAATTTGTATTTGGAACAATGGACGTCGGTACTCTATCTGTTGCTTTACTATTCTACATACTGCTATTTCACTTTCATGGACTATTTTACTTCACTGTTGTAGGGTTTTGGGTACTTTAATTTGTATTTGGAACAATGGACGTCGGTACTCTATCTGTTGCTTTACTATTCTACATACTACTATTTCACTTTCATGGATTGTTTTACTTCATATAATATCTTCACTTTCATGGACTGTTTTACTTCATATAATATCTTCACTTTCATAGACTGTTTTACTTCATATAATATCTTCACTTTCATGGACTGTTTTACTTCATATAATATCTTCACTTTCATGGACTGTTTTACTTCACTGTTGTAGGGTTTTGGGTACTTTAATTTGTATTTGGAACAATGGACGTCGGTACTCTATCTGTTGCATTACTATTCTACATACTGCTCTTTCACTTTCATGGACTGTTTTACTTCATATAATATCTTCAAAACAGCGTTTCTCGACTTTTAAAATTTTAATTTTTTTTTTTTAAATTGAACCCTCCGTCGGTCTACCGACGCCTTGTAGACGTCGGAACTGCGACAACCTAGAAACGTCGGAGGAGAGACAGCATGAAAACGTCGGAAGAGCGACATTCCAAACGTCGGACCACATAACGTCGGAATTACGACATCTTCCAGACGTCGGAAGAGTGACGTCCGAAACGTCGAACCACGTTTAGTCGGAATTGCGACAGTTTACGAGCGTCGGAAGAGCGACGCCAAAACGTCGGACCACGTTTAGTCGGAACTGCGACGGTTTATGAGCGTCGGAAGAACGACGTCAAAAACGTCGAACCACATTTCACTGGAAGTGCGACAATTTTCAAACGTCGGAGGCGCGACGGTTTGTGAGACGTCGGAAGAGTGACGCCGGTTCGGAACGTCGGAAGAAGTGTCGATAGTGCGACACTTTTTGCTTGCGTCGGAACGACGACGGCAGGACAAACCACGGTTTGTCCGCCCCCTAACTGTCGCTCTTGCGACGGATATGTGTCGGAATAGCGACGAATTGGCCGTCGGAATTTCACTTCGGGTGCTCTAGTGATGCCACGGCTCCCCTCACAGAGAGCCCGAATGCGGCCGGCTTTCGACTCGGACACCGCCGGACGGGTGCATTCTTCCTCCGTTTGGGCCTCCTCGCGGAATACCACAGTGACTAAAGCCGTGATTCTTGGGCGGTTGAGAGAGCAATTAAAGGAAAATTGCGCAGTGCGCATCGTGGGAGAAGGTGAACTAACGGTGGGGAAGCCAGGAGCAGGGGAATCCATACGGTGGCCAGATGCTACAAGCCGACCCCGCCCACTCCTAGTATTTGGATATCGACCTAAGTAATAATCACTGGACTGGCCGGAAGTCGACTCTGTTGAGGGGCTGGAGGGAGCGCACCGGGGTTGACGTCTAGTGCTCCCCCTGCGGCAATGCATCCTATGACGCACGCAAGGCATGGGTGCAATCTCAGGCGCAGTGGGCACAAGAGGAGACGAAGAAGCGGAATTCCAATTAACAGAGGAAGACACACAGAGACAGAACCGAGAGAAATGCAAATATGCAGCAACGTCTAGGCAGAAGTTCAGCTGGCCACTTCTCCTTATCGTCACAGTTAGCAGGCAGTGTAATCCAGCAACCGGCTTGTCTGAAAAACCATGGCTAAACGCCATTTTGTCGACCCGTCTGCAATGCAATCATAGGACGCCCATCATAATTAATCTCTGATCATTAATAATGAGAGCCGAAGGCCGGATCAAATTGGAGCGTGCGGAATTGCTAAGAGGAGTGGAGGTCCGATCTTGAACAGTGTTAAAAATTAATTAATGCATATTTGATGTGAAAACTTAATTGAACAGCGTTAAATGTTAATGCGATTGATATGAAATCGCCATATCCATGTCCCATCGCCTTAAACGCCATCGAATGCACCCGCAGCCGGGAGCAGGGCAAGTTTTTATTGAGGACACGTGGCAGAAATTGATTGGAGCGGATCTTTGTTTAGGCCGCTCGCGCAGTGGAAATCCGGACCCGTAAAATATTAGGGCGAATTTGATAAGAAATTCGTGTCACAAAATTGGCCGACGTCAGCAGGCTATTTTGGAACGCGAATTTGGTTTGAATTATGGTTTATCGCCGTTTGAAGTCCGGCGGGCTCGACTCAAGAACAATTTTGTTTGATCCCATCTTATAAAATTTGTGTTGGTTTTCTTTGATAATACACATATTTATAATAAATCATGGGAATACTACACTAAACATGTGGAAAAGTTATATAAATTATTGAGAACAATCATTTTTATGTAAAAATATCCAAAGGCGAGGTACGTATGGGGGGGAAACTAGGGGTCGTGGCCCCCATTGAAATATAAAAATCCCGCTTAATAAAGAGACAAAATTGTTGTGCTTTCGGAACCTGACCCGAGGATTGGACATGAGTTAACAAACAAAAGGATAGTGGAACCAGACTTGCACCCGTGGTCAAGCCCTGTACCAAAACCACGAACGGAATCACAAAAGCGGGTTGCCCATATCGCACCGCTTTTGCGGAGTAGGCGGTATTTCCTATTCGCGAGCGATTCCATAGGGAATGCGACACGTGGCGAAGTGACCCCCGGAAAACCACCGTTTAACCCGCACCATCGCACGTTAAAGCCCGACTTTGGAAGCTGAGCGAAATTTCCAAGAGTCGTTGATTTGGAGAAGGGCCATCGAACGGTGGTCGCACGTTGAACTTGCCCGGAGGTTAACTAAGGTGTGCGGAGGATAGCTAGGTACGATACGAGTGTTTGATTGGTTATTGATATATATAGGTGGGGCCGGAGTATAATGAAAATTTTTAATTAAACGATTGGCGGATAATTAGCATAAGTCTGGAGCATGATTGTTGTAAGGCTGGGTGGTGAAATATAGAGCCGAAAGTTCATTACAAGTTATTTATTTAAAAATAAACGTGGAGTATAAATACAAAGTGTTGAAAGTTAAACATTGATTATAAGGATTGGAGATAATATAAATTCGGGAATATAAATTAAATTCCAACCATTGTGGATAGTATTTATTTATCAAATTCTACGAATTTGATAAATAAACCCGAAGAAAGAAGAAGTCAATTAAGACTCAGGCTGGAGGAAAAGAATGGGGTACACCAAGGGAAAATGCTGACAGAGCGATTGTAGACACACCGGCTCTCCTTGGGGGTCCAATTTCAGTTTTGTTGCATCACACGATGATCTCTCTTCTCTGGCATTTACTTGTATTGAAGATCACTATTCTAGGAATAAGGAGTTATTTTCTCCAAAAATAACCCTAGCCAAACATTGACAATGCAACAAGGATATCTTTCTATGCTTCATAAGTACATATGTTCTACTTCTAAATCATGTCTTGGAAGTGGTTGTTTTTCTGGAAATTATTCACCAGTTGGTTTCATACCAAAGTCTTTTTCTCATTTTCAGCATCCAATACATGAAAAAGATAATGGTTTAAAACAACATAAATATTTTAAATTTTGCAAGAATTTTCTGGCACACTTTGAATATGAATTTTGAAGTCAAGTGCATGATGCTGTATAGGATCAAGTGTCATTTTGAATACCAAATGTTTCACAAGAAACTTCTCAACATGCTACCCTGCAGTAAGGATTAAATGACAATATTGCATCGACTATTTCCATAATAAAAGTGCACCTCGGCCATAAGACTAAACAACTACAAATGTTGTAGATCTAACAAGACCACACAATCAAATGTATTCCACAAGGCCAATACTATATGAAAAATGAAAAGGTGTTTGCAACCAAAAATACCTTGGGCAACTAATTCAATTAGATACACCAAACCATCAATAAAAAGGAAAACCAGCCTACTCAAAAGGCAAGCGTTTACCTCCTTTGACAAAATTTTGAGTTCCGAAACAAGGGCCTTTATTGTCTTGTCAATGCCCCTAGTAATTTGAATGGGGTTTGCACCTGCTGCAACAACCTAAACAAAATGGTTTCATTTCAAATTATTTTCCACAAATTTAAGATACAACCATTGTCAGTTTTGTATTTCCTAACAAGCTCATAAATTTTGACAAAAGAACCAAAATTTTTTAATACCTGATAGCAATTTTTTCACTCAAAAACTATCTTAGACTCAATAAGCCCAACCCAAAACTAAAAAACCAAACACCATAAGACCCTGCAAAAATGAATAGATGATCTTAATCCAGTACTATCGACAAAAAGTTACCTTTACACCCTCACTTATTAAACCCTGTGCTGTTGAATTTTAACTTCAACTGCTGCAGCAGAAGGACGGATGCAGCAGCAACATTTTTTTTTTGGAGGTTGCTTGCATGCCATCCAGAAATTTAATTCAGCATTTAAAATTCCTGCAAGTTTTTTTTGTAGACGGCCGCAGCCATATTTCTGTACAGGATTGTATTTAAACACAACAACCAGCATTAACGCAATTCACCAACCAGAAATTAAACAAACAGAAATTTACCCCCCAGTTTTGTAAATTCAAAAGGAGGACACGTGGAGAATTAATATTGGATCGCATGAAATTGAAGGGAATCTGAAAACCTGAAAACCGGACCCGAATTTTTTATAAGGCACATTGGATTGAGAATTCGCGTTACAAATTAGGCAGACGTCGACATCCCATTTTGGAACGCAAATTTGGTTTGAAATTC